>JAVSCE010006783.1:0-68153 GCA_032199065.1 Smutsia gigantea
CACTGTCAACACAAGGCAGTATGTAGTATAGTTTCTACTAATGTTTAGTGATTATAAATGGGATTTCAGCAGAGTACAGAAGAGAAAAAACTGAATATTGAACATTAAACTTTACTCTCTTAAAAGTTCCCTTGATAATTTCTACCAAGATTAGCTTACAGGCTTCCTTTTACCTTCAGCCCCATATCACGGCTATCTTGCCATGGCACCTTTTTTAAAGTTGTTGAGGTCTTTCTCCTCCATCTTCTTCAAGTCTCGGATACCACCCCCTGGCTCCTGTCTATCCCTCACCAGCAATCAGAGGCAGGCTCAGAATTCCTGCTTCCACTGATCGAAGGCTCTTACCAAGACAGTAGGAACAGGACAAAAGAAAGAAGACTGCTTTTTATAACCAAAAAAGCCTAGAGAGAGTTTTTTTCTAAGCAAAGAGACAAATTTCTTCCTAAAAGGAGTTCTTTAGCCTAGCCAAAGAGTTTAAAGTACAGTCATCTTTTAAAGTAGTGATTATTTTCTTTCCTTAACATGTGCAAGAGTCATTTGCATCTCACCTGACTCTATGTGGTTATGCCAGATCAGTATCTAAGTGTAAGAAGTATGAGGGATAATAAATAAAAAATTACCATAGCAAATAAAAGTCAGAAGATAATAAATCAAATGGTGCTCACCAGAATTTAGCACAGAGGAGATAGCAAACATAAACAAATAGATAAAATAGATCTGTGCATGAATTTGGGGATGGAAAAAAACAGATTTGCTGTCAGAAACATCAACTCCCAAAACACATTGAAGAGTGACAGCAGAAACAGCAATAGAGGCAGCAAGGAAGGTAAAAACAAGAATGAACAAATATGAAGACTGCCAAGATGAACAGAACAATTTGCCAACGCAGGTGTCATTCCTCTCATAAATTAACTTCATCGATGGGCTTAATTGTTTGGACAAATGGGATGGAGCTATTTTCAGAGCAATTATTTATTCTAATCACCAACTCCCTTACGGTGAAGGGAATGGCAGAGAAATCATGCTTTTCCAGGCTTCATCATTTTAGTTAAATATTTACACATTCAAACTGACACTGAGCCTCTGAAAGATAAGGCTTCAGAGCAACAGAGAGCTTAGGTGGTTGCAGGTAGGTCCCCCTGAGAAGAAACCTATCTCTCCATGCACTGCCTGCCAGCATTCCTTCAATTCAGATTTCCTCTCCTTCATCATCAAGCCCAGAGTCCAGTCAACACCTTCTCCCCAGGCCCTGATCAGTTTATCCTTCAACTTCATGAAATTTTACTTTACTCCTTTTCTAAAATTTGCACCTTAATCCTCTAGGTAATGTGTATACTGTGTTCAAATAAGAGGAACAAAAGAAATATTACATATATATGATATATGATATATGATATACAGACACATATATGATATACAGACACATATTCATGAAGTACACATGAGCATGAAGCAGTTTAATTTCTAGAGGACTAAATCAAGATTCTCGCATCAGAAGACCTGGATTCAGCTACTGGTTCCATTATTGCCAGGCTGAATAACTTTGGCCAAGTTCTTATCCTCTCCAAACCTCAGTTTTCTGTAAAATGAGCACAATAATAGGTTCTACGTCATAAGGCTGTTGTAATCATTGAATTAGGAAAAGCATTAAAAGACTTTGAATCATGGCTACCATATCATAAGCCTCAAAAGTTTAAGTATTATATTATTACTTCTTATTAGGGGTTAATAGATGAAGTGATGTAGTTAAGTTGCAGTAATTTCTCTAGATATGTTTGTTTTCATGTGAATCCCCTCAAAAGTAGACTGAGACAAGGAGTTGAGTGCAGGAAGCTTTTGTGGAAAGTGCAGAGATGGCCTGCGGGAAAACAAGACAGTAATAGGAGGAGGAAGACAGTCAGTACAAGCTAAGCCAGCCATCACACTGGGGACTGAAGCTTAATCCTGCAGGGAATCCTGGAAAATGACTGTGTATCACTTGCAGGTCGGGAGAGTTGGTGGATTTATACATTCACTTGTGTCAGTAACTGGTTGAGAGTGCTAATTCCACAGCATTTCTAGCCTACTGTCAATGAGCAAAGCAGACGCCCAGAAAAAGCCCTCAGGCAAAGAGGTGCATATACTGGAAGTTGGATGATGTCCAGAGCACTGAGTAGCCATCTAAAATTGATTATAACTCATAGACTTGAAGACAACTGCTTTCAAAATGCAGTTCTGAACTGTGGCAGGTAACTTTCTCATAACCCTAGGATTTAAGTATCCTCTGAAATGATCTCTCAAGGGTGTGTTTTTAGCTAAGCTGTCACTTTGCAGATTTACTGACCCAAAAGAGAATTAGAGAAATTTTTTCAAAAGCAGTAAGGGATAAAGTAGTAAATAAAAGTGCCATTCCACCTATGCAATAACATATAAATAATTTGTGATGCAGAATATATGTGCTGTGTCTTGGCTATGCCACTTACTCATTTATGACTTTTTAACCAAGTTATATAATCTCTTTGAGCTCTCTTCCCACTTCATTAAATTGGAAATAGTATTTATGGATCTGATAGTAAAGTCATTTAAAGATGTCAAAATGCTTTACAACTGTTAGGTATTCTGATAATCATCATGTCCAGATGCCTACAGCTGACCCCTATAAACAACAAACAACTTTGGGAGGACATTTTGATGGAAATGTTTGTAAAATACAAATCTGCAATGAACTGTATTTGAGAGAAGTTATTTCTCAGAACTGTAACACAACAGCCATGGTCTCCAAGCTAATACAATGTGTCACACCATTTACTTTCATTCTTTCTTCTCTCTCATGGTATGCTTGCCCCTCTTTATTGGTGTTAGTTCCCATGGCAACTGAATAACTAAACTCATAAAATCAGTAACCCACGTTAACTCCTAAGATTAACCAAATAAGCTCCAGCCAGCCTGAGGGTGTGAACCCACGTAAATAAACTTTGTGATCACTATTTTCCTTACTTCTTAGAGGAAGTTTCACTTAATTTCAGATTCCTTGCTATTTAGATAGTTGAGGATTCCAGCAATCTGATCACTTCATAAAAAATAATGCTACACTATACATTGACAGTATAGCATTAAAGATGGGCAACTAGACATTCCTCTATAAATGCCTCATTCATTCATGCAATAGTCATCCATCTATCCATTCATTCATTCAACAAATATTGCCCCCTCCAAGTATATACTGTAAATATGATAAATAAGAATTTTAGCTCACTATAAAGGAAAATTTAGCTTAGAAATGCAAGTAAAGTCTTGTACAACTGATTCAAATTGTACTATATTCTATATTAATAACCATGTTTCATTAAAATGTTTAAGTATCATAAGGCAAGTGCAGATAAAGTGCTTTGGAGTTTAGAGTTCAAGCAGAGAAAAAATACTTCTAGTCTGAGAGATCAAGAAGGACCTAATGAAGGAACTGAGATATTAACAGAGTCTTCAAGAATGGGTAGTATATAGATTTGAGAAGTGGAGAGAATGGCTATTACAAGCATAGAATAAAAACATAAACAAGGCACAGAGGCAGCTCCTTAGGGCACATAGGATGTGGGAAGGTGTGTGGCCAGTTTCACTTGAGATGGGTATGTAAAAAAAGTCATGAGAAATAATTTCCCTAAAGTAAGCGTGTTCTGAAAGTAGAAGGCATTGAATGCCTTGCTAATAGGTGTGGATAGTGGGGGCCACTGAATGATTGTGAACAGGTGTGGGCAGAGTTCATGGCTATACTTGAGGCATCACTGTATTAGGTAGAGCAGGGGCAGGCTAGAGTAGGGGAGACCAGTAAATAAGTGTTAGGGACAAAGGAAGAAAGACATGAGAGAAGAGGTACAGTCCAGCTCGCTGGGAAGAAGAAACATAAATGATGCCTCCTAAAGGGAAGACAGAGGAGGAAGGAGGAAGAGGCTTGGAACCTTGACAAAGGCAGAAGAAGACTCTGGATCAGCTCCACAAATCATTTCCTTTTCTTGGAAAAGAGGTTATCTATTATGAACTTGTTCTGTCTGTTTCCCCCTTGTCATCAAAACATTTATCTCAGAATAACTACACTTTAGTCACCTCTCACCCTAAAGAACAAGTGCAGGAATCATAATTTCTATTTTACAGCAAGAAATTAGGGGCATCAGAAATTCTGAAATTCACTTACCATTAAAAATTCAGGTAGGAGGATTTTATAACCCAGGATATTAATGAAGAAAAACAAGTCTAAGCGGAACAAAAAAACATCAGCTTATTCAAGTTATAAGAAAGTATACAGTAAATAATAGGCACCCAATCACTGCATAATAGATGAATTAATAAATGAATGAAGGAGTGAATAAATTAAAGGAAATGGATCCTAAAATGAATGGACAAACTATTAGAGCAAAGTTCTGGAGGCAACAAAAATGTAACCTCAATCTTTTATATTCACATTTTCCAAAAAAAATTCAATGGCAGAACAAGCTTCTACCAATTCAAGTCCAAATTTATTCAACCAAGTCACATTTATCTATATGTTATATGATAAGATAGATACTCATTCAACATACATTTGTGCAAAAATCAGTGTATTCAGTTCCATGAATACAAAGACATATGGAAGGACCTTGATCTTGAAAAGGGTGTGATCTGGGAAGATAAGCTATTAAACAATAATTAAAAACTGTGATAGGAGTTAAAAGTAGACTTTTTTTTCTTTTTCAGGCTGCAGTGAGATCTCTGTGAAATGCAGAAATGATTTCTATTTATACTCATTCTTTAATTTGTAACTTTTTTTTACCAATCAGAGAATGGCACTAATGTTTGACTATTCCATAAGATTTATGGTTGTTGTAAAACACTTCTGCGTTAAAACTTTAGATACTCTGATATGAGATATTTTTATTATAATTATTACTCACTGGACATGTATGGAATTGTTGATTGCATCAACATTCCAAATAGGTTACCAGCAAAGCCTTTCAGATCTAGGAATTAAAGAAAGCAGGACACAATGACCAAAATCTCAGAAAGTTGTCTTCAATTATGGAAGTTGAATAACTACTTTTATAAGAAGAAAATTCTGTCACCAGAATTTAAATATCCCCAAACTTTTCAGACAAATACTTTTCTCTGAGAAATGATAGATGACCAGCCCTTTCAATGTGCTAGGAACACAGGAAAAAAAAATCCAACCACTTAAAATCTAATTATTTAAAATGTTATATAGCAGAATTGACTGAGCTCCAGCTGAGGACACTTGAATTCTGATCATATTCAAGGGAAGATTTGCAACTCTGACTTGCATTCCTGTTGTAGCTGGTATGAAAAACTTAGAGTTTATGTAGAAAAGCTCATCATTAAGAAATGAAATGCTTTTAAAATAAGTTTGCTTATCAACAGAGAATAAAGTTCACCTCTTACCACTGATAAAGTCTGGGCATTGCTTGAGTGCAGGATGCCTGCAAGAGGCAGGGGGAAGCGGATTAGGTCTGCTGAGTTTTTTCAAGGATGTTTCACTTTGTATTCAAGTCTCACTCTAGATTCCCTCCAAGGTAAGCTGATAAACGGGTTTGTATTTTGGCTGGATTTATACTTCATGGTACTACATTATAAGTGTAAAGCAAAAATTAAACAGAAAGAACAACATCTTGCTTTCTTATTGCCAAACAACATCCATCACAAAAACATTAAATGTTGGATCAGTACTAGGTTATTATGCTGAAATTGACAAACGTTTGAAGTTTGGAACCAGAAAGAATCTTGGAAACATCCTCTCCCTCATGCATTTTCCCATCTCGTCACCTTCACTTCATAGAGGAGGAAAATGAGAAAGGAAGCTACTGTTCCAAGGAATCGAGGAGAAGAAAAGTATTTTCTACCAAGTGCAAGACACACTATCTATGGTAACTGTGTGTCCTAAATTGGCATTATCAGGCCAATTCCCTGAGGTCAGAGCTGTTTCAGGTTTTGTTCCTTTTATCCTCATTGTGTAGCATAGCACCTGATGCTCAACAGTTGCTCAACAAATATGTACGGCATGAATGAATAACTGTCTCATTAAAGACATAGCTATGAGAAAGCCAACAGCAGAGTGTGACTTGGGACCCAGTTTTCTTGACACCCAGACCTATGTGCTTTTCAGTGTGCCACAAGCCATTCCTAAGTGTTGGTTCACAAACTCAGGAGCTTCCCAGGTGAAACTGGCCCCCATACATGGAGGGCAAGGAGAGACTTGAGAGAAGAAAGAGGCAGACCAATCTGGATTGGTAGGTAGCCAGGTTAATAAGCAAGGGAACTTATACACAAGGCTTGTCTTGGGTGGCAACAAGACTAGTAGACCTCCACCTGCCTGCCAGAATCTTAAAAAAATGTATACAGAGGCCTTCATGGGATTAGTTACATATTCCATGCACCTGGTTTCAATAGCACATTGCACTCTTTAAGGCTGCATCCTTGAAAACAGCTCCTAGTGTGAAAATGTTGGGCAGATCATACAGTCAAGAACAGGGTAAGAAATAAGGAGCCTCCTGTTCAGGGCCAAGTTGTGGGTCAGTGATAGTCATACTATCTCAGTGACCTCCTCCAACACCAAATTTTATAATTGGGTGTTTGCTACCAGAGACGAATCTTTGAGAATGGTGAGTCCTATTAAATTTGTGAGCAAATCTGCACAAAATTGATGCCTGTCCTATTTCAAGTTGAAACATATTTTCTAGACCTTTGGTGATATCTGGTAACTGTTCCCTGATGTAACTTTTGAAAGTATACTTGCCAGAGAACTTAACCAAGGTAAAGTCCAGAATCACAAACAGTCCAGTCTAAGCACCATACCCACAGTGGTTTTAGCAAATTAAGAGATAGTCTCGAAACAAGAGCAATAAGATTAACTCCTCACATCTCATTCAGCTTTAATATTCTGTAACATTTTTTAAATTAAAAGTTTTAGGGAAAAAATGGGAAAATAGAACCAGGAATACATAAGGATTTATTCATTTCTCATGATGCCAATAATAGAAAGCTGCAATTATATAGCACATAAAATTTACAAAGCAAATTTACATGAATAAGATCATTGTGATGATTAAATAGCACACATAACCTACTTAGATCAATGCTTGACACTAGGGAGTATCAAAAATGTTTATTATCCTCATTATTATTATTTATCATAGCAGTAATCACATTTGGAATTTAAAGTTAGTGAATCATAGGTAAAAGAATCATATGGACTTGGTTGGAAATTCGGTTCCTCCGTCTTCTAGCTGCATATCTTGAGAAACCTACGTAACAACTCTGAGTCAGTCTGTTCATCTATAAAATGAGGATAATAATAACCCTTTCTCATAATTGTCACAAAGGTAAAAAAAAAAAGACAGTGTATGAAACACTTAAATTTGTGCCTGGTGGTAGTAGAGACAAAAAAAGTGTTGCTCTTTTTATAGTTTTATTATTATCACTATTATTTAGTTACATGATTCATGTGAGGTAGTTTTTACTACATCTACCCTATTGAAGAGGAAACTGAAGCTTGAATAAGTTCCCCTTAATGGATAGAACTGGGATAATGACATGGATTTACTGGTTCCTAAGTAGCCAGTTTCCACGTAGACAAAACTGCCTGATGGAAAATAGTCCTCTCCGCCACAATTTGTTGGTGAAAGCTCATGGGTGTGTGTGCAAACTGTCCTAGCTCATACCATTGATATATTTGTGGGAGGTTTCCAGAGGCACAGTGCCTTAAACAAGCACTTGCCAAAAGTGCATTCTATGAGAAAAAGCTTTCTTGTGACACTTAGAAAAAGATTAAAAAGGAAGGAGGGGGAATGGTGTCCACACTACTCTATATTTTATTCACCTGTTGTAAAGTCACAATAAACAGCAGCATATCAAATGAATTCTGCACAAGATAGTTAAAAAATAAATTGCATTTAAGCCTCATTCCTGAAATATTTGAACACAGAAGCCCGGTTAACAGCCACAGAACTCACTTGGAAAACACCACCTTCCAAGGTGTTGGGACTTACAGATAGATACACTGGTACATTGTTGAGACAGATCATGAAGAGCGAGGTAGGTTTTCATTTTCCTCTCAGATGCCACAATGTATACAGATTCAGGATCTACCTATACATGATTATCTTTGAAATTATTAAATGCTTTGTTAAAAGTTTTGAGCTACAAAAAATGAGAATGAAAGTTAAAATGAAATATTGGGGTCTGGGTTCTGGTCCTAATTTTATAACTGACCTTTGTAATGGGCTAGATTTGGGGTAAAGTCTTATCCCTGACACTTAGTAGCTATGTAACTTTGGGTAAGTCTAGGATCTCTATGAGCTTCCACTTCCTCATATGCAAAATGGGGATAATAATAAATACATTTTATGGTTGCTACCAAGTTGAATGTGAAACAGAGCTAATATCACCTACTTGGAATGGCTATTGTAAAGATGATGATCATGCATGGAAAGTAACCATCAGAGCTGGACATTGGTGGGTAGCCAGCAAATCTTAGCTATAAGTATGACCACTTTAAATGGTCCTCATCGTTACTTTTTTTTATCAGTGAACTGGAGTTGATACAGAACCTGCCCTTCATTCAGGGTCACCTCCACTCTTTCACTCACTCATTCATTATTTTTTCCCTCCATTTATTAAATATTTGATAACTATTTGCATACATAGCAGAAATGAATAAGGTGTATGCTTGACATTCAAAGAGCACACAGTCCAATAGAGAAAAACCATGTGTATATGATACTCACAATAGAAACTTTAAGGCTACAAGAGAGTTGTGTAAGACATGATATCCAAGCACAACAAAAGAAGAAAAATTATTCCTGCCAGAGCGAGAGAAAAGGAAGTTGAGAATGTTTCAAAGAAAAAGTAGTCTTTGAATTAGACTTCAGAGGTTGTGGAGGAGTTCACAAAGCAGAGAAGGAATATCATTAAAGTGTGCTACCATTTCAGAACCCTTAAAATAGGCCAAGCATATGGGAAATTGCAAACGCAGTGGCAACCAAGGCCTGCAGGAGGGTCCCTACGTCAACCATCCTAATAAATATATTCTGGGAAGTGACTGACTGCATCACCCTGAAGCGTCCCCTCTAAGAGAACTGACATCACCATGCTATTTGTTTTGAAAGTTTACTGTTCTCCCTTTTGGCTAGTTTTAATTTTGTCCCAATTTATACTTTAACCAAAATTGTAGAAGGCAACTATATGGCATCTGAGGAAGAGGATCATCGTCCATAAAAACAGGATAATTTCCTTACTTCTCTATCCATTTCCTAATGCCATGCCTTCATTAACACATCTTTGTGAGTTAGAGTTATCTTTAATATTTACAAATATGCTATTTTAATTCCTTACTGTAAATTTTAGTGGATTTTTTTACATTCATTTAACAAAAAATCCATATCCTCCCTTTGCTGAATACATAGTTTATATGTTGTTTGTTGTTGTTTTCAGTTTTTGAGAAAAGAGAATGCTTTCTTTGTCCAGGCATGTGTAACACTAGCTCATGTCTTCCACTTCACTAAGTTGAAATCAGACTGATTTCTTTGGAGCATTCCTTGGAAAGATTTAAAGTTTCTAGGGAGTTCACATTTTAAAGTTCCCTTTTGGTTCTTATTTTTGAGTCTGCTGTACATTATTTCCTGGTCTGAGTCTTACCTCTGTGTTCACCTAACCTCTCCACACTTTTTCTCCTTTCCAGGAAGATTTGAGCATCCTTATGAAGGCTCACATAGCAAATAGGAAATAACTCAGCCAGGTATCAAAGCACTCACCTGAACAAAGGGTCTCTAAAATAACATAGCTGTCCTCAAAAGGCAACTGTGTTTATAACTAACACTTCACTGTTTTTATTAATCTTTTCTTTTTATAATCTGAATGGCTGAAAATAACCCTTTCTTTTCCACCTTACTCATGCATTCTTTTGACAATATTTACTGAGGATCTACTGTGTGCCAGGTGGATTTAACACTGGTGGTACTTCAGGAACAAAGAAAATTAGCTTCTCTGAAGTTTGTTTGTTCTTTCATTTGTAAAGAAATGAAGGTAGGACTAGCTGTTTTGAAATTTTGTTGTAAGGATTAAATGAGATAAATGCATAAAGTAGACAATAAAGTGATTGACACATTATTGCTACTACTACTGGTACCACCATCAAAACCAACAATAACATTAGGAGGAATCTTTGACTTGAGGAGAAACAAGGGGAAAAACATTCCTTACATTCTACCAGTGGTGACAAGGTGGTTGTGATTAAGATAATAACACATTAAGAGATAATAAACACATAACCAAAAAAACATTATTATAGAATGTGTAAATATTAAGAGAACAAAGTATGGAGCAGTTGAACAGGGGTGGGAGAACTACATGAGAACAAATTACACATGGAAACATGTAAGTCATGCCACAAAATATCATGGCATGCAAAACTGTAATCATAAAAATCAACAGGAAAGTGCTCATAGGGACAATTTTTCATGCTTGACAGAGAGTTCTATCAAAGTATAGTTAGAGGAAGATTTAATCTTTTTTTTTCTTTTGGAATACTTTTGCTTTCTATAAAAAATGTAATTCACTTTAAAAATGAAATATAATTATCCTGATGAATATACACTGACAGGCTCCAAGACACATACCAAAGTTGAGGTGAGAAACTTGCCAGGCAGCTGCCATCCTACAATCTAGGATACAAGGTGTTAGAAACTGACATGACAGTGGTTCCAGAATGGCAGCTTACCAAATGATAACTCCAAGGAAGGCATAACCCAGCTCCTTTCATAGCTTTTGGTGCCACTAGGAACAAGAGCAATGCCCAGCCCTCTGTTTCTTCCTGGAAGTGATTTCTCTTCTGGTCCATTTGCACCTCCTGTAGAATTTGTACAGCTCAAGAGAACTGATGAATCGGGTCTCTGAGCCCAGATGTGCTCTTAGGATGAACTGCCTGACCGCAGACGGGCGTTAAGGACAGAGTAGAGAGGTAGTTAGGTTGTTTAGCTGGATGGGTAAAAGCCAGAAACTCTCTTCACAGCTTAAGGAATGAAGTGAGGATGGAAGTTAAAATGATTCGCTGCTTTGCCAGATAACTGAGGTGAGATAACTGGTGGCTGAATGATGTGCCAGCATGCAAACGAGGCAGACCGACAGAAGGCTTTCTTCTCGGTGTGATGTTCTGACTCGCGTCCGAGCACCATCCCCTTACCCCCGTGCCATTCTTTCATCACTTGGCTTCTCCCTCTCAATTTCTTCTTCCTTTTCCTCACCTCCACAGGCGCCCTTGGGAACCTGCTCTGAGGCTGTATTGTAAGGGAATTTTAGGAGCCAAATGCAGTCACTTGGGTGACTTATCGATAAATCCCTTTTACTTTCTTTCCACTATGACCCAGTATCCCAACCTTAAGAAGGGAACTTGGTTCTTATTTTGAAGTGAAATCCCCATCTTACACCATTATTTTGAATATTTTCCCCACATTTCTCTCCAAGCCTGAACTCCATCCTTATTATTGTTGCTGGTCTTGTTGCGATTACTAGTACTAGGAGGAGGAGGAGGAGTAATATTTATATCAAGCATTTGTTACAGCTTTATACATATACTATTCATTTAATCCTCAAAAGAGAAATTCAAAGTAGCTATTTTTACTCCCAATTATTTTTTAGATAACTAAGAAGCAGAAGATATAACCTGATCAAGTTTGAAGAACTAATAAAAGGAGGGACAAAGATTTACATCCAGATCTGTGCAATCTAAAGCCAATAGTTTAACCAGAATACTATCTTGATAAACACCTTATTTACCTATCCTATTCTTCCATATTCTCTCCAGCTCTTCCAACGTCTAAGGTCATGCTACATGCTTTCAGATGTACCTCCCGCCAACTTCTTTCTTGCATCACCACATACCATTTCCTGTTGAGAATCCTTGGTGCGATACCTGTTCTTCGTTAGACCCTGAATGTGTTCTCCTGACATCTACCAAGGACCAAAAGCACACACTCTTAATGTTGTGGAGAGCAGGCAATGTGCCCTCTGGACTCCTCCTAAGGAGGAGGTTCAGCCTCTTCACCACGGGTGTCTATTTCCCAGTCTGGTTCTTGCCTGGTTCCTTCCTATTTCACTGCCTGCCAGGTTTCATCCATCACATGACATAGACAGAGTTGATAGGCAAATTCAAGGAGGAGGAAAACTCATTTTTCTCTAAGCAAGTCCAGAGAGAAGCAATACCAAGTAACTGGGAGGTATACTTAAGACTAAAATACTTCTTTATATCTAAGTATAATTTTAATTGTCTTTTCAATTAACTTGTCCATTCATTGTCTTCATCAAGTCATTTTGAGATACAGTCTCTCAGAAAAGGTCTAAATAATATCTCCTTAAAATTCCATGTATCTAAACTCTCTTAGGAAATGCCTGTTGGTCAGTTGTCCATATGTGTATCACTGTAGGACTTCCCTTGGTTAATAGCTGATTAATTGACTAAATATAGAGGCTTGCCTACTACAACTCAAAACTTCTTTACAGTTCCTAGAATATTCATTTCTGCACATACACCATTGTTGTTTTCCTTAAAATATTTCAGAAACTTTCAAATGTCATCTCAAAAAGAAAAATAAGTACCCTTCAACTGCAATAATCCCTCCTATCCTGTACAATTTCTCTTCTGCATTGTGGTGTTGCCACTCCACCCAAAGAGAACAGGACTCAATATTTTCACTCCTTGAATCTCTACTGATCTTGTAACTTGCTTTCACTGATCCATGTAGCAGTTGCAATGTGATGTGAGTTTCAAGCTGAGGCTTGAAGAGGCATTGATACTTCTGTACTTGTTCTCTTGAAATCGTGAGACCATTATATGGTGAGGAAGCCTGGGCTGAAAGATATGATGGAGAGAGTCCAGATATTCTGGCAATTCCAGCTGATCCACCAGAATATTTAAGTGACGTGACTGATGTTAAGAGAAACCAGCAGAACTACCCAATTGTCACACAGAGTCATGAGAAATAATAAATTGTTGTTTAAAGACATTGAGTTTTAGGTAGTTTGTTATACAGCAATAATAACTAAGAGAGAAAGTGATATCAGAAGTGGGTGCTCCCACAACAAAAACCTAACTCAGGTGGCATTGTTTCTCAGACCAGGCAAGAAGCAGGGGTACAACTAGCAGCTAGGAGACATCTAATGGAGGCTGAAATATACCTCATGTACCTGAAGAAACTAGTCTCAGAGACTTGGACAAGGGAAACCCATATTATACTGTGGCAAATTTGGAAAATCTGTCTCCTGGCATGTCAAAAAATGCAAGTAATGGATTTGTGGATCTGGCTAAAGTATCAGGGCAGAAGGTTAAATATGTCAATTGACTTTTATTTTCAAACTTACCATTATAAATTATGATACTGGAATGAAGAGCTAAAAAAGGAATTCTCCTTTATGCGAACAGAATTTAAAATAAATACAAAGGAGCCCAGACTTTCTGGGTTGAAAAATAAAACTATTTCACATTTCTGGTCTCTCCAGGTGACAAAATCTTCTCAAAGTAAGAAATGACCTAAAGACCGAGATCAAAACAAGGAGGTGGCTTTAAGTCCCTTTGTTAAGACCTCAGAAAGATTTAAGGTGGTGGTACCAGACACTCCCGAAATCCTAAAGATGTGGTTCCCTAGCAGCTGTATATGTAGCTCCAGGTAGAGAAATGTCTGTTATACAAGGAACTATGGGTATGTCTTTGGGGGCACAGAGTTAATCTCAATCATATTTATAAAAATAACACAATTTTTTTTATGGGTGATTTACCAGCTTGGACTAAAAGATACAGTTCAAAATTAAAAGAGGCCCATAGGTGCCCCAAATCTATAAGCAAGAAGCAGCATGATTAAGCCAACTAACTGTAAACATGGAATATTAACTACACCTCAGTGGGTATAGCCAGGAGCCCAGAGGTCAGAATCAAGATCAGAAGAGAACAGCAGACCAAAGTAGTACTCTCAGGGAGCAGAAGTTGACCCTAAACTAATCTAAGAATATATTCTTTCCCATGAATAGGAGAACCTACCATATGAGTCTTTCAGGTTTGAAGCTAAATTTGGAAATAGACACTTATGAATACTACAGCGGGGTTGAGTGTATTTTGCATGTGAGTGAAATATGAAGAATTTGTGGCCAGAGAGCAAAAAATTTACCAGATTTATTGGTAAATTGTGATAAGTTATAAAATGTGGCCAAATTCTTCCATTTCTACAATGCAAGTCTCTTTGCAATATGACTGCTATTTCCCTCAATATGTAGAGACTACTTTTTCACTTCTTACACCTGGGCTGGCCTTGTGACTAGCTTTGACCAGAAGAATGTGGAGAAAACCATTCTAAGCTGAGGCCTCAATAGGACCTGCAACTTCTTTCCTCTCATAACCTGAGACCACTAGGCTGTGAAAAAAAAGCAAGATGAAAAACCAAGGGCATAAAGATGGTGGTGTGAGAGGTGAGACAGAGGGTTCTTCCTAAAACTGCATATAATATGAAAATATAACTAATACAACTACTCTTAAAAGAGCAACAGGAAAGAGGACTGAGTGAAACTGCATACACCTGGAGACAAGAGCAGACCTCATGGAACAGGGTAACGTACTAAAGCTGTGGCCCTGTGGGATCCAAGCCCTTCTCCCACCCCAGCTCACCAGCAGGAGGAAGAGAAATGGAGCAGGGAGGGAGTGAAGATGTGGGACTGCTGAATAGCTAACTCCAGAGATCTGCTCTGGGAGCACAAACCTACATTTCATGGTGCTTGCATGATACTCTCATAATTAAGGGGTTGGAAAACTAAGAAAGGCAGAATTCCTGGACAGACTAAGATCCCAGCTGCTTGTGGAAAGCAGGGATCCATATCCAGCTGCTCTGGGACCAAAGAAAGGCGGGCAGTCTGAGAGACTTCCTAACAAGAAAGCCCTTAGCAAGAGGGCGGCTAAAGAGGCAAGGATTGTACAGAGCTTACTGCTCAGGAGAAAGGACAGGTAGACAAAATTGTCTGGGTGCACTCTGCTCAGCAGGTTGGGAGCTTTCATGATCATCAGGTGCTCCAGCTCCCTGGCTGCCTACACAGCCCCAAGAACCCCTTCCGTGATAGGCAGCCTACTGCGCCTTTCTCCTGGCCAGCCCCACCTGGCTCACAAACTGGCAAATCCTACCTGGCATTAGGCTAGCCAGAGGGAAGATTTGTCTACAGCAACTACAAATGCAAAGCATAGAAGCTTATACCTGTGTGCTTGGCCCATTGGTTCAGGCAATGGAGATAGGCATAGCAGCCGGGAAGCAGGAAACAGCTCTTTCCTCCCCCCAGGCACCAATACCACTCCCCTGCAACCCCTAACATTGCTTCAGGGCTGAGTAGCTCCAGAGAGTAGAGCTTCTGGGCACTAGAGGGCGCCATACACAAATATGAAACGCCAAAGGAACCTGGTTCAGAGTAAAATTATTAATACAATTCCTGAAAATGTCTTAAATGATATCGACCTCATGACTCTCCCTGAAATCAAGTTAAAAATGAAAATTATTAGCATTCTCATGGATGTACGGAAAGATATTCAAGAACTCAGGAATGAATTCCGGTCTGAAATCCAATCGTTGAAGAGTACAATGGAGGGTATTAAAAGCAGATTGGATACAGTGGAGGAGATGATAAATGAAATAGAAACTAGAGAAGCGGAATACAAAGAAGCTGAAGCACAGAGAGAAAAAAGAATCTCTAAGAATGAAAGAATATTGAGAGAACTGTGTGACCAATTCAAACGAAACAATATTCGCATTATAGGGGTACCAGAAGAAGAAGAGAGAGAAAAAGGGATAGTAAGTGTCTTTGAGGAGGTAATTGCTGAAAAATTCCCCAATCTGGGGAAGGAGACAGTCTCTCAGGCCATAGAGGTGCACAGATCTCCCAACACAAGGGATCCAAGGAAGGCAACATCAAGACATATAGTAATTAAAATAGCAAAGATCAAGGATAAGAACAGACTATTAAAAGCAGCCAGAGAGAGAAATAAGATCACATATAAAGGAAAGCCCATCAGGCTATCATCAGACTTAGCACAAACTTTACAGGACAGAAGGGAGTGGCACTATGTATTTAATGCAATGAAGCAGAAGGTCCTTGAACCAAGATTACTTTACCTGGCAAGATTATCATTTAAATTTGAAGGAGGGATTCAACAATTCCCAGATAAGCAAAAGCTGAGAGAATTTACCTCCCACAAACGACCTCTACAGTGTATTTTGGAGGGACTGCTATAGATGGAAGTGTTCCTATGGTTTAATAGCTGTCACCAGAGGTAATAAAACCACAATAAAGAAAGTAGAACAGCTAATTACTAAGCAAATGCAAAATTAAATTAACTATCCCCAAAGTCAATCAAGGGATAGACAAACAGTACAGAATATGATACCTAATAGATAAAGAATGGAGGAGGAAGAAAAAGGAGGACAAAAAAAAGAACCTTTAGATTGTAATAGCATATTAAATGAGTTAAGTTAGACTCTTAGATAGTAAGGAAGTTAACCTTGAAACTTTGGTAACCAGGAATCTAAAGCCTGCAATGCCAATAAGTACACGCCAATCAATAATCACCCTAAATGTAAATGGAATGAATGCACCAATCAAAAGACACAGATTCACTGAATGGATAAAAAAACAAGATCCATCTATATGCTGCCTACAAAAGACTCACTTTAAACCCAAAGACATACACACAGTAAAAATGAAGGGATAGAAAAAGACATTTCATGCAACGAATAGGGAGAAAAAAGCAGGAGTTGCAGTACTTATATGAGACAAAATAGACTTCAAAGCAAAGTCACAAGAGACAAAGAAGGACATTACATAATGATAAAAGGGTCAATCCAACAAGAAGATATAACCATTATAAATAGCTATGCAACCAACACAGGAACACCTACATATGTGAAACAAAATCTAACAGAATTAAAAGGGGAAATAGAATGCAATGCATTGATTCTAGGAGACTTCAACACACTACTAACTCTGATGGACAGATAAACCAGACAGAAAAGAAGTACGGAGACAGAAGCACTGACCAACACATTAGAACAGATGGACCTAACAGACATCTCCAGAACTCTACACCCCAAAGCAGCAGGATACACATTCTTTTCAAGTGCACATGGAGCATTTTCAAGAATAGATCATATATTAGGCCACAAAAAGAGCCTAAGCAAATTCAGAAAGCTTGAAATTGTACCAACCAGTTTCTCAGACCACAAAGGTATGAAACTAGAAATGAATTACACAAAGAAAATGAAAAATCCCCCACACATGGAGGCTTCACAACATGCTCCTAAATAACCAATGGATCAATAACCAAATAAAAACAGAGATCAAGCACTATATGGAGAAAAATGACAACAATAATTCAACACTGAAAATCTGTGGGAGGCAGCAAAGGCTGTGCTAAGAGGGAAGTATATTGCAATACAGGCCTACCTCAGGAAAGAAGAACAGTGCCATATGAGCAGTCCAGTCTCAAAATTAATGAAACTAGAAAAAGAAAAAAATGAGACCCAAAGTCAGTAGAAGGAGGGACATAATAAAGATTAGAGCAGAAATAAATAAAATCGAGAAGAAAAAAACAATAGAAAGGATCAATGAAAGCAAGAGCTGGTTCTTTGAGAAAATAAACAAAATAGATAAACCCCTAGACAGACTTATCAAGAAAAAAAGAGAGTCTACTCTCATAAATAGAATCAGAAATGAGAAAGGAAAAATCACTATGGACAGCACAGAAATACAAAGAATTAAGAGAGAATACTATGAAAAATTATATGCTAACAAACTGGATAACCTAGAAGAAATGGACAGCTTTCTAGAAAAATACAACCTTCCAAGGCAGACCCAGAAAGAAACACAAAATGTCAACAAACCAATTACCAGCAACAAAATTGAACTGGTAATCAAAAACCTACCTAGGAACAAAACGCCTGGATCAGATGGCTTCACCACTGAATTTTATCAAACATTTAGTGAAGACCTAATACCCATCCTCCTTAAAGTTTTCCAAGGAGTAGACGAAGAGGGAATACTTCCAAACTCATTCTATGAGGCTAGCGTCACTGTAATACCAAAACTGGGCAAAGACACCCCAAAAAAGAAAACTACAGACCAATATCCCTGAAGAGCATAGATGCAAAAATACTCAACAAAATATTAGCAAACTGAATTCAAAAATACATCAAAAGATCATCCATCATGACCAAGTAGGATCTATTCCAGGGATGCAAGGATGGTACAACTTTTCGAGAATCCATCAACATCATCCACCACATCAACAAAAAGAAGGACAAAAACCACATGATCATCTCCATAGATGCTGAAAAAGCCTTTGACAAAATTCAACATCCATTCATGATAAAAACTCTGTACCTCAATATAATAAAGGCCATATATGACAAACCCACAGCCAACATTATACTTAACAGCGAGAAGCTAAAAGCTTTTCCTTTAAGATCGGGAACAAGACAAGGATGCCCACTCTCCCCACTTCTATTCAACATAGTTCTGGAGGTCCTAGCCGCGACAATCAGACAACACAAAGAAATAAAAGGCATCCAGATTGGCAAGGAGGAAGTTAAACTGTCCCTGTTTACAGATGACATGATATTGTACATAAAAAAACCCTAAAGAATCCACTCCAAAACTACTAGATCTAATATCTGAATTCAGCAAAGTTACAGGATACAAAAGTAATACACAGAAATCTGTGGCATTCCTATACACTAACAATGAACTAGCAGAGAGAGAAATCAGGAAAACAATTCCATTAACAGTTGCATCAAAAAGAATAAAATACCTAGGAATAAACCTCACCAAGGAAGTGAAAGACCTATACTCTGAAAACTACAAGACACTCATGAGAGAAATTAAAGAAGATACCAATAAATGGAAACACATCCCATGCTCATGGGTAGGAAGAATTAATATTGTCAAAATGGCCATCCTGTGTAAAGCAATCCACAGATTTAATGCAATTCCTATCAAAATACCAACAGCATTCTTCAATGAACTAGAACATATCACGCTAAAATTCATATGGAACCATAAAAGACCCCGAATAGCCAAAGCAATCCTGAGAAGGAAGAATAAAGCACGGGGGACTACACTCCCCAACTTTAAGCTCTACTACAAAGTCACAGTAATCAAGACAATTTGGTACTGGCACAAGAACAGACCCATAGACCAATGGAACAGACTAGAGGGCCCTGATATAAACCCAACCATATGGTCAATTAATATACAATAAAGTAGCCATGGACATACAATGGGGAAATGACAGCCTCTTCAACAACTGGTGTTGGCAAAACTGGACAGCTACATGCAAAAGAATGAAACTGGATTATTGTTTAACTCCATACACAAAAGTAAACTCAAAATGGAACAAAGCCCTGAATGTAAGTCATGAAATCATAAAACTCTTGGAAGACAATATAGGCAAAAATCTCTGAAATATAAGCATAAGCAACTTCTTCCTGAACACATTTCCTTGAGCCAGGGAAACAAAAGCAAAAATGAACACGTGGGACTACATCAAACTTAAAAGCTTCTGTACAGCAAAGGACACCATCAACAGAACAAAAAGGCATCCTACAGTATGGGAGAATATATTCATAAATGACATATCTAAGAAGGGGTTAACATCCATGATATATAAAGAACTCACATGCCTCAACACCCAAAAAGCAAATAACGCGATTAAAAAATGGGCATAGGATATGAAGAGACAGTTCTCCAAAGAAGAAATTCAGATGGCCAACAGACACATGAAAAGATGCTCCACATCACTAATCATCAGGGAAATGCAAATTAAAACCACAATGAGATATCACCTCACACCAGTAAGAATGGCCAGCTTCCAAAAGACTAAGAACAACAAATGCTGGCGAGGATGAGGAGAAAGAGGAACCCTCCTACACTACTGGTGGGAATGTAAGCTAGTTCAACAATTGTGGAAAGCAATATGGAGGTTCCTCAAAAAACTAAAAATAGAAACACCATTTGACCTGGGAATCCCACTTTGGAATTTACCCAAAGAATACAACTTCTCAGATTCAAAAAGACATATGCACCCTTATGTTTATTGCAGCACTTTTTACAATAGCCAATATATGGAAGCACCCTAAGTGTCCACCAGTAGATGAATGGATAAAGATGAGTTGGTACATATACACAATGGAATACAATTCAGCCATAAGAAAGAAACAAATCCTACTATTTGTAACAACATGGATGGAGCTGGAGGATATTATGCTCAGAGAAATAAGCCAGGCGGAGAAAGACAAGTGCCAAATGATTTCCCTCATTTGTGGAGCATAACAACGCAGCAAAATTGAAGGAACAAAATAGCAGCAGACTCACAGAATCCAAGAAGGGACTAGTGGTTACCAAAGGGGAGGGGTGTGGGAGGGTGGGTTGGGAGGGAGGGAGAGGGGATTGAGGGGTATTATGTTTAGTACACATGGTGTGGGGGGTCACGGGAAAACAGTGCAGCACAGAGAAGGCAAATAGTGAATCTGTGGCATCTTACTACGCTGATGGACAGTGACTGCATTGGGGTATGGGTGGGGACTTGATAATATGGGTAAATGTAGTAACCACATTGTTTTCCATGTGATAAGAGTGTATATCAATAATACCTTAATAAAAAATTTAAAAAAATAAATTAATAAAGAGGGTGGTCTTCTGGGCTGGTCCAGCTTTCCTGCCTGATCCATCAGATAGATGACTGTGGCTGCATGAAATCCCAGAAAAACAATCCAATCAACCCACAGAATCATGAGAAATAACAAATTGGGTTTTTTAAGACAGTTTGGGGCTTAGTTTTGTGATTTGTTATACATTCATAGATAACTGAAACACTGTGATATATTGTGAAAGCATTTAGTTTTAATCAATCTCTAACTCACCTGTAATAGAGAAATGATTATATGAATTTTGCCATCTTTCCAGGGATATTGAGGTAATTAAAGGTGATCCTGGCATTTGAATAACACTAAATAATAATACTTTCATTTATGCTGCCTCTTGTATCTTTCACATTAGTTGTATTCATGGAATATTATTCAACTTTATTTAAAAATCTTGGCTACAAATTTCTCAGAAGAAACATCTGAATCAATGGTAGTAAGGGAGTGGTAAATCATTCAAAAGCAAGGGAAGGGAAGAAGAAAAGGAGGGAGGGAAAGAGGGAAGGAAGGAGGAATAGGAAAAAGGAAAAGGAAAGGATAAAGTTAACACTAAACTGTCAATGAAAAATAAAGATCTTAACTGAAATGAAGAGAAAAATTAGTTTGGGGCTGGTTAAGGCTTGATGTGCAGAAGCACAGATATCAGTGTTAGAAATGTTTTAAAAGATGAGGGATTCTCCTTCCTATACAAAATTCAATCAAGGGAGTATTATGCTTGGTTAAATATTCAGGAATGAATAATCTGCTTTTTCCTTAAGTAGTCTATTTTATTTCAATAAAGTTCAAAATGCCAGATTTTTCCTCTTTTTTCCTGATATCTGAGAGTTCACACAGAAAAAATCTTACCAGACACTCTCATATTTATCTAAATCCAAGTTCTCCAGACATTGGCCTCAAATTGGATGGTTCAGCATCTCCTGGGGTGTTCGGTGAAAATGCATATTCCAAGTCCATTTACTCTGGCAAATTTAATCTTGGTCTGCAGCTCAGAGAAGGTATCTATATCTGAATTTCTAACTTCTCCCTGCATCATTTTTATGTGTACTATCATCTGTGAACCTCTTCCTTACCCTTTAAGCTCCACATGGGAAGGAAAAGAAATCATATATAACTTAGATCCGCAGCGCTAAGCATAGTGCCTGATGTATATAGAGACTCAATAATTTTCCTCAAAGAAATGAAGGAATGAAAGAGTCAATGATGAGTAAATGGCATATATCATTCTAGGATTTGAGTACCGCCATGTCCCATGAGTCACTGATTCAGTTTGGATATCTGATTTAAAAAGAACCGAACCCATATACAATCTGAAACTACAAGGTACAATCATATCTGAAGCTTTATTCATTTGTTCTTACTCTCACTAAGTTCATGGATCTTCCTTTCTCAGATACTACAGCAGCCATGCTAGACTGTAGTCAGGGAAAATTTTAGAACTTGGTCTAATATTTCAGTCCCAGTAACTGGCACATGGCTGGTGGTTAACACACAGTTGTTGAAAGATTTTGTTTTGAAATTTATGCTGGTCTATTTCTTATTACTTGTTATAAACTGAGTAGTTGGGCCTCTGTTCTGACAAATAGTATTTTAGTGAATATTTGTACTGAAAAACTTCAGTCACTCCAGTTCTCTTTTATAGAGACTTGTCGATCTTTCACCAAAATCCTCAGCTAGGACAGCTGACCCAAACATACAGCATTGTTTCATTGTCCTGCTTCCCAGAACTCAAATAAGTGCCTGCTCTTACACAGCCCACCTTTCAAGGTATCTAACGCCCTCTCAGAAGGTAACTGTTGGACTGATGCCATTGTCTATTTCTATGTCCTTGGGATACCATGGCCTACCTCCTTCTCCCTTTCCTAAGTCCAACTTCACATCCTGGTCCTTGTCGGCTAAATTTTTTGACTGACATGAAATACTATCACATCATGAACATATTGCTTTGCTCATTTCCAGTCATGGGCTACAGAACAATATGCCATGAAAACAATGAAAGGCTAGGGAATCATTACTCTTAATTTGATTTGAGACCTGAGAGTTTTAAACTAATTATATCCAATTTTCCATTTCCAGTTATGCTTGGAACTTGAAGTCAGCCAGAAACGGACTTGAAGTCAGTTCTGCTATTCACACCCAAAAAGGTATTAAACTCCCCTAAATAGTTTCATCAGTAAAATGCAAACAATATTAGTGTTGCCTCATTGGATTCTTGTCAAGATTCATTGGGATAATATGCTTTGCACAGTTCCAGGTTCATAGTAAATGCTTAATACATGGTAGTATTATTAGGATTCTTTGTATGGCCATCATCTTACATATGGCAACAGAGTAACCATCATCTATTAAGGCAGCAGGGTATTAGGAAACAAAACCGTGTGGGCATTTTTCAGTGTCCTCTAAAAGAAGAATGTGTGTGGACCATCTGTGGTGCATAGATAGCTCCTCTTGCCTAAAAATAGAACAACTTCTGCTTTGTGTCAAGAACTATCATTATTCCATTAGCAGCTTCACTGAAGCCACAGACAGCTCCGCAGAACCTCTGTGTCTGCAGCTTGCTCTTTGACCTCCTAAAGGACCACAAAGGCTGGATTTTATTTCACTTGCTGGCACATCAGACCACAGGTCCCTCACAGCTCTCCTAGTCCCTTATATCTCCTACCCCATTAATATATATATATATATATATATATATATATATATATATATATATAATCTCACTCCTCTCTAGATAGGAGGAAATCACAGAAACCACCAGAGTCATGCTTATAATTGATCTATCCATTCATTTCAAGAAAGTGACTAATTATGAAAAGCTTACAAACATACTAAAAAACAATTTATGTAGGTTGGGAAATTCACATTCTGGCTTCTCCATGTGAGTGGTGAGAGTGGTGACAGCCTAGGCAGTTTTGGAAGTTTAAATTTTGGAAATTTAGTATTGCCGGGCAAACACTAATAATTGGCCCTGGTACAAATGGTCTAATTCATAAGGGAGCTGTTTCCATGTTCCATGACCTTGAATTGGGTAAACAAAGAAAGAATTTAAGGCTTAATAATGGTAAAGCAAAAATAATGATGATAAAAAAAATTACAGCTTACATTTGCTGAGTATTCACTACATGTCACCATCACATTAAGGGATTAACATGTACTAATACACTTAACTTGGAGAAACCTCAGGAGGTAAATATTATCATCCTCCTTTATAAAAGTGGGGAAGTGATGCTGAAAGGCTGAGTATCCTGTGCCAATTTCCGCAGCTAGGGGGTGTCAGAGCGAGGGTCTCAGCACGGCCAATTCAGCTCCAGAGCCACGGACTGAGCTTCCATCATGCTCAAGACTCGGGGCCAACAAATTTTTTTCTGTCAAGGGCCACATAAATATTTTATAATTTTTTTAGGCTTTGTAAATATTTTAGGCTTTCTGGGCCATGATTTCTCTGTTGAAACCAGAGTCAGCTCCACTGGGATAGTGCAAAAGCAGCTGCCATTTGTAAATGAATGAGTGTGGCAGTGTTCCAGTAAAACTTTACAGAAATAGGAGCATAGTCAGCCCCTGCTCAATACCATGAGCGCACCGAGCTTCATTCCTCAAAGTGACCAACAATCTCTCTCCAGAAATTTGACACGGAGTGGATTTCATTCACAAATGAAGGTTCTGCTTCTCCCAACCTCTGGCTAGACGTTCCCCTTTGCCCCCAGGCAAAAGGGACAGCCTGAAGGGAGAAGTAATGAGGGTTACTCTTTCTCCAAATGGAGCCAGTACAGTATTAACCCGTGACAGCAGCAGGCTTGCAGCCTCGACAAAGCTGGGTCAGAGGGAATGTATTTCTCCCATCACCTCTCTGTTCACTCTTTTACATTTCCTGTGAATAAAGGAAGGGAAAATAAGTGAATCTGGAATCCTTGTATGACCATCCCAATAGGTGAGTAAAAACAATTCTGACAAATTAGTTCACCTCACCATTAGTTATTGCACCAGCAGAACTACTGAATAATGAATCATTGTTTATTACCCTGTACCGCTTTCTTACAAAGTAATTAATCATTACTAGGTAGAGGGCTCTCGCATGCAATGAATGGACCACCCATCTTGAAATCCCAGCTCTAGCACTTGCTGGTTATATGACCTTTGGGCAAATTAAATCACTTTTTTGTGTTTTGGTTTACACATCTATAAAATAAGGACAATTATTAAACTCATATAGTTTGATAAGGATAAAATGAGTTAATATATGCATATTGTGCTTGGAAAAGCACCTCATGCAGAACAGATACTCAAGAAATATTAGGTGTTCTTTTTAAAGAACATGAGCAAAAGAATTCTTAATTTTGCCATTATTTTTTGTTAAGGAGCTATTGACTGAGCTCTTACCATGAACAAGGGTCTTTTCTTGGGTGTTATTTTGGAAAGAGAGAGTTCCAGCCCTCGGGGAGATTAAATCTAGCAGTCATTACAACTTTGAGCTAGTCCAGGGAGGCTTTAGGAAATAATGCTTCTGTAACATTAAAATATTGCAAACACAGTTGCCTTAATTCTGTTTCCCTTCCTTCTTGTATACCACAGGCATCTATCAAAAGCCTCATGTGTACTTCCTGAATATAGTGAGGAAAACATGAGGCATATTTCCTCACAAAAAAAGACTAGAATGTAATGATTCTGAAGTGAAATATAAAACCAAAAGCTAGCAGGAAAATACTGGGGTCTGTAATATAAAAAAGAAAAAGATGTTCTAGGACTATAGTAAACATAATGACAGTGTGATAGCCTTATAACCCTCAATAGGTCAGATTCTGTTGTGATAAATTCTAAGTGAGATTCAAATTCCTAGAAAGAACTGGGATCCACTGGTATTAAAAATTTCTTTTTGTTTATGATGATGGTTAAGAACTATGTCATTACAACATGTGTAACCTTGAGTAAGAACCATAATCTCAATAAATTCACTTTCTCATCTGTAAAGTAAGTATTAAAATATGAGTGGCGGAAGGGGCTCGAGATGGCGGCATGAGTAGGGAGGCGGAAATCTCCTCCCAAAACCATACATATTTTGGAAAATACAACTACTCCTAAAAGAGAGACCAGAAGATACAGTACAACAGCCAGGCTATATCTACATCTGCAAGAACTCAGCATCTCACGAGAAGGGTAAGATACAAAGCCACGACCCAGCAGGACCCGAGCACTTGCCCCACCCAGCTCACTGGTGGGAGGAAAAGAATCAGAGTGGAGAGGGTGTGGAAGCACAGGACTGCTAAATAACCAGCCCTAGTAACCTGCACTGGGAGCACAGACACATATTGCATGGTGTACTGAATATTAGAGAAACGGAAAAGTAAAATCCAAGATGGAGACTGCGAGTGGGACCCCACAGCAGGCTCCCCTGGGACAAAAGAAAAGTCGGCACTTTTTAAAAGTCTTAAAGGGACAAGGGCTTAACAGCTCGACAAAATCGTCCAGGCACACTCAGCCCAGCAGGCTGGGAATCTTAACACCCTGGGGAGTGACCCAGCCCTGAAGTCCCTCATGGCAATAAGCAGCCTGCCATTCATTCCCCACGGCCGGTGCTGCAAGCAAACCGGCTGACCCGCAACAGTTGCAGAGCAGCTGCAGAACAGCCCCGCCTACAGCAACCACACAGAGTCGTCTCTCAGTGTGCAGCTATCTGGGATAGACAGAGGCTGCCGCTGGCACGCAGCTGCCAGGACAGACAAAGGAACCCGGAGCAAGGTCTGGAAGGCATGTAGTGGCACCATTCTTGCAGAAGAACACACCCAGTGTGGCGGCAACACCCTGCAGGGCTCTAGGCTACCACGAGGGCTTCCCCGCCCACGGTAGCTCAGGGGATTATCTCAGAGACTTCTCCCGGTGTGCAGGTAACCGACACAGGTAGCCGGGAAGGGCAAGGCGACCAGCAAGCAGGAAAGGATGTTGTTCTCCCAGTTGACACACGTGCCACCTGCCGGCAACCACTTTTATCACCATGAAAGGCAGAAGAATCTGGTCCAGTCAAAAATCACTCAGACAACTCCAGAGAGAGGACCTGGTGAGATAGATATAACCAATCTTCCTGAAAAAGAAGTCAAAATAAAAGTCATAAACATGCTGCTGGACCTGCAGAGAAATATGTAAGAGCTAAGGGATGAAATCCAGAGGGAGATAACAGAAATGAAACAATCGATAGAAAGTCTTAAGAGCAGACTGGATGAGGTGAAAAAGACTGTTAATGGAATAGAAATCAGAGAACAGGAATACAGGGAATCTGAAGCAGAGAGAGATAAAAGGATCTCTAGTAATGAAAGAATATTAAGAGAACTGTGTGACCAATCCAAATGGAACAATATTTGCATTATAGGGGTACCACAAGAAGAAGAAGAGAGAAAAAGGGATAGAGTGTCTTTGAAGAAATAATTGTTGAAAACTTCCCCAGCTGGGGAAGGACATAGTCTCTCAGATCATGGAAACCCACAGCTCTCCCAACACAAGGGGTCCAAGGAGGAAAACACCAAGACATATAATAATTAAAATGACAAAGATCAAAGACAAGGACAGAGTATTAAAGGCAGTGAGAGAGAGAAAAAATGATCACATACAAAGGAAAACCCATCAGGCTATCATCAGACTTCTCAACAGAAACCTTACAGGCCAGAAGAGAATGGCATGATATAATTAATGCAATGAAACCGAAGGGCCTTGAACCAAGAATACTGTATCCAGCATAAAATCATTTAAATTTCAAGGAGGGATTAAACAATTCCCAGACAAGCAAAAGTTAAGGGAATTTGCCTCCCACAAACCACCTCTACAGGGTATTTTAAAGGGGCTGCTCTAGATGGAAGCACTCCTAAGGCTAAATAGATGTCACCAGAGAAAACAAAATCACAGCAAAGAAAGAAGACCAACCAAATACTAACTAAAGGCAAAAAGTAAAATCAACAATCCACAAAAGCAGTCAAAGGAAGCACAAAAGAATACAGAATAAAACACCTAACATATAAACAATGGAGGAGGAAGAATAATAAGGGAGAGAAATAATCATCAGGCTGTGTTTATAAAAGCTTAATAAGGGAGTTATGTTAGATGGTTAGATAGTAAAGAAGGTACCCTTGAACCCTTGGTAACCACGAATCTAAAGCCTGCAATGGCAATAAGTACATATCTTTTGATAATCACCCTAAATGTAAATGGACTGAATGCACCAATCAAAACACACAGAGGAATAGAATGCATAAAAAAGCAAGACCCATCTATATGCTGCTTACAAGAGACTCACCTCAAACCCAAAGATATACACAGACTAAAAGTGAGGGGATGGAAAGAGATATTTCACGCAAACAACAGGGAGAAAAAAGCAGGTGTTGCAGTACTTGTATCAGACAAAATAGACTTCAAAACGAAGAAAGTAACAAGAGATAAAGAAGGACATTGCATAATGATAAGGGGGCAGTCCAACAAGAGAATATCACCATTATAAATATATATCCACCCAACAAAAGAGCACCAACATATGTGAAACAAACACTAACAGAATTTAAGGAGGAAACAGAATGCAATGCATTCATTTTAGGAGATTTCAACACACCACTCACTCCAAAGGACAGATCAACCAGACAGAAAATAAGTAAAGGCACAGAGGCACTGAACAACACACTAAAACAGATGGACCCAACAAATATCTGCAGAACTCTACACCCAAAAGCAGCAGGATACTCAAGTGCACATGGAATATTTTCCAGAATAGACCACATACTAGGCCACAAAAAGAGCTTCAGTAAATTCAAAAAGATTGAAATTCTACCAACCAACTTCTCAGATCACAAAGGTATAAAAGTAGAAATAAACTATACAAACAAAACAAAAAGGCTAACAAATAGATGGAGGCTTAACAACATGCTCCTAAATAATCAATGGATCAATGAGTAAATTAAAACAGAGATCAAGCAATATATGGAGACAAATAACAACAATAGCATAAAACCCCAACTTCTGTGGGACGCAGCGAAGGCAGTTCTAAGAGGAAAATATATAGCAATCCAGGCCTATTTAAAGAAGGAAGAAGAATCCCAAATGAATAGTCTAAAGTCACAATTATTGAAACTGGAAAAAAGAAGAACAAATGAGGCCCAAAGTCAGCAAAAGGAGTGACATAATAGAGATCAGAGAAGAAATAAATAAAATTAAGAAGAATAAAACAATAGAAAAAAATCAATGAAACCAAGAGCTGGTTCTTTGAGAAAATAAACAAAATAGATAAACCCCTAGCCAGACTTATTAAGAGAAAAAGAGAATATACATACATAAACAATCAGAAATGAGGAAGGAAAAATCATGACTTCCCCACAAAAATACAAAGAATTATTAGAGAATACTATGAAAATCTATATGCTAACACACTGGAAAACCTAGAAAAATGGACAACTTCTTACAAAAATACAACCATCCAAGACTGACCAAGGAAGAAACAGAAAATCTAAACAGACGAATTACCAGCAACAAAATTGAATTACTAATCAAAAAAGTACCCAAGAACAAAACCCCCAGGCAATATGGATTCACTGCTGAATTTTATCAGACATTTAGAGCAGACATAATACCCATTCTCCATAAAGTTTTCCAAAAAATAGAAGAGGAATACTTCCAAACTCATTCTATGAAACCAGCATAACTCTAATACCAAAATCAGGCAAAGATACGACAAAAAAAGAAAATTACAGACCAATATCCCTGATGAACATAGATGCAAAAATACTCAACAAAATATTAGCAAACAGAATTCAAAAATACATCAAAAGGATCATACACCATGTTCAAGTGGGATTCATCTCAGGGATGCAAGGATGGTACAACATTCAAAAATCCATCAACATCACCCATCACATCAACAAAAAGGACAGAGACCACGTGATCATTTCCATAGATGCTGAAAAAGCATTTGACAAATTTCAATATCCATTCATGATAAAAACTCTCAACAAAATGGGTATAGAGGTCAAGTACCTCAACATAATAAAGGCCACATATGACCAACCCACAGCCTACCTCATACATAACAATGAGAATCTGAAATATTTTCACCTAAGATAGGGAATAAGACAGGGAGGCCCACTCTCCCCACTGATATTCAACACAGTACTGGAGGACCTAGCTACAGCAATCAGACAACACAAAGAAATAAAAGCATCCAGATTGGTAAACAAGAAGTCAAATGGTCACTATCTGCAGATGACATGATATTGTATATAAAACACCCTAAAGACTCCACTCCAAAACTACTAGAACTAATATCTGAATTCAGCAAAATTGCAGGATACAAATTAATACACAAAAATCTGTTGCTTTCCTGTACACTAATGATGAACTAACAAAAAGAGAAATCAGGAAAACAATTCCACTCACAATTGCATCAAAAAGAATAAAATACCTAGGAATAAACCTCACCAAGGAAGTTAAAGACCTATACCCTGAAAATTACAGACACTCTTAAGAGAAATTTAAGAGGACACTAACAAATGGAAATTCATCCCACGCTCCTGGCTAGGAAGAATTAATATTGTCTAAATGGCCATCATGCCTAAAGCAATCTACAGATTCAATGCAATCCCTATCAAAATACCAACAGCATTCTTCAACAAACTGGAACAAATAGTTCTAAAATTCATATGGAACCACAAAGACCCGAATAGCCAAAGCAATCCTGAGAAGTAAGAATAAAGCAGGGGGGATCTTGCTTCCCACCTTCAAACTCTACTACAAAGCCACTGTAATCAAGAAAATTTGGTACTGGCACAAGAACAGACTGACAGACCAGTGGAACAGAATAGAAAGTCCAGATATTAATCCAAACATATATGGTCAATTAATATATGATAAAAGAGCCATGTATATACAATGCGGAAATGACAGCCTCTTCAACAGCTGTTGTTGGCAACACAGGACAGCTACATGTAAGAGAATGAAACTGGATCATTGTTTAACCCCATACACAAAAGGAAACTCAAAATGGATCAAAGACCTGAATGTAAGTCATGAAACCATAAAGCTCTTAGAAAAAAACATAGGTAAAAATCTCCTGGACATAAACATGAGCGACTTCTTCATGAACATATTTCCCTGGGCAAGGGAAACAAAAGCAAAAATGAACAGTTGGAACTATATCAAGCTGAAAAGCTCTGTACAGCAAAGGATACCATCAGTAGAACAAAAAGGCATCCTACAGTATGGGAGAATATATTCATAAATGACATATCCGATAAAGGGTTGACATCCAAAATATATAAAGAACTTATGCACCTCAACAAAGAAAAAGCAAATAATCCATTTAATGGGCAGAGGAACTGAACATACACTTCTCCAAAGAAGAAATTCAGATGGCCAATAGGCACATGAAAAGATGCTCCACATAGCTAATGATCAGAGAAATGCAAATTAAAACCACAATGAGATATCACCTCACACCAGTAAGGATGACCAGCATCCAAAAGACAAACAACAACAAATGCTGGTGAGGATGTGGAGAAAGGGGAACCCTCCTACACTGCTGGTGGTAATGTAAATTAGTTCAACCATTGTGGAAAGCAGTATGGAGGTTCCTCGAAAAACTCAAAATAGAAATACCATTCGACCCAGAATTCCACTGCTAGGAATTTACCCTAAGACTGCAACAGCCCAGTTTGAAAAAGACAGATGCACCCCTATGTTTATCGCAGCACTATTTACATTAGCCAAGAAATGGAAGCAACCTAAGAGTTCATCATTAGATGAATAGATCAAGAAGATGTGGTACATATACACCATGGAGTATTATTCAGCCATAAGAAGAAAACAAATCCTACCATTCGCAACAACATGGATGGAGTTAGAGGGTATTATTCTCAGTGAAATAAGCCAGGTGGAGAAAGACAAGTGCCAAATGATTTCCCTCATCTGTGGAGTATAAGAACAAAGAAAAAAACTGAAGGAAGAAAACAGCAGCAGACTCACAAAACCCAAGAATGGACTAACAGTTACCAAAGGGAAAGGGACTGGAGAGGATGGGTGGGAAGGGAGGGACAAAGGGGGAAAAAGGGGCATTACGATTAGCAGACATAATGTGGGGGGCAGGTACAGGGAGGGTGTACAACACACGGAAGAGAAGTAATGATTTTGTAGTATCTTGCTGCACTGATGGACAGTGACTGTAGTGGGGTGTGTGGTGGGCATTTGGTGATGTGGGTATCCTGTAGACATAATGTTGCTCATGTAATTGTAGATTAATGATACCAAAAAAAAAATACTAGTGGCTACCTCATTGCATTCTTAAATGTAAATACATGTAAACTGCCTGGCATGGATCTAGTTCATAGAATAAAATGAAAACATAGCATTTATCATTTTCTTATCTTCCCCAAGGACTCAGAAAAATCTGCTGTCCAGAGCCTGTATCACAAAGGGGTATGTTCTATATTATTTAGCCCAGTTTAAGTACAGAATGAGTCATCTCGTGGTCCACTGGACACTGTGACGGCCTGGAAAATGTGCCCCTGAGATCTGCTGCAGGGAGTATGATTGATTGACCGCCCCACAGTTGCCCTTCTGGATTTATCCTCACATTCATGCCAATGCCCCACTTCCTCTGGGCTGCTCCCGTTCAATGGCTGAGCGTGATGGGAATAGTAATGTAGATCTATCCTGTAAGACACCGGATTATTTTAACAACAGCCTTTGGCTCAAGGACTCTCCATCGCCTTGCCAAAAATTTCTTCGAACTGCCTCCAGACTGAGACTTCCTGCTCTTTCCTCTTTCCTCCCCCTTTCCTCCTCAAGTGTCAGAACTGCAGAGTGGTGTGAAACCTCCCCATCTTCCTCTGGCTTCCCCTCTCCTTTTAACCTTCACAGTTTACCCCCGTAAACGACCTACAGTTCAATCCCATCATGGCATCTATTTCTTGAGGGACCGAAACTAACACAGACACTAAACCTTCATTGACACAGATCACAACTTATCGGGAAATACCTGCCTTACCTTCACTCTTGACTCAATTTCTCAGCTCTGTTCTTTTGATTATTCAATATAAATCAATCGGACACATGATATAGATTTTTCAAGCCACTGGCTTCTTCTCTTGTTCCAAGCTAACATGTCATTAGTGCTTCTATTACTTTTATCAGCAATACCCTTTACCCCAACCCACACCCAGCACAGGATGTGTGAGCACTCTGCTCCCCCTTTTGTAGACTTCCCAGTGGCTCCCAAGGCTGTCTACAATGTCTCTCTTAGCCTCATACAGACTTTTCAAAATTGTTTGTAAAAGGAAGGTAATAGTTAGAATCTTCCTTATTTCTTAATGGTGCTTATTAAAAGGGAGAGACAGATCTTTTTATTGCTAGAACTGAAAAGGATGTTAGAAATTTCCTTTTCCAATCTTGGCTTTTTCCATATTAGGAGACTAAGGATAAAAACACCAAGTGACTTTGCTGAGGTCGTACAGGGTATAGAGTGGGATAAAAAGAAGTACTGTGTTCCCAAAGAAATAAAAAGCATCAATAGCACATGCAGGAACTTTATGAAAAGCTCCAGCACCCAAAACTGAGAGAAAAGGGAAGAAATTTGAAGGCAACATGTAGAGACAAGGGTTCTAAAAGAGGAAAGGATGCATGCTTTTAAGGAGTTTGGTGTAAAGAAAAAAAATAACTGCTAATACCATTATGATTCAGAATAATGTTCTACACAATCAAGTGCTTAATAAATCAATTTTAGTAATCAAGGGTTTTTATTTGGACACTTAGTTACAGGCTCAAATATAATGATGAATATTCTAATAATCACCACATGTAAATATAGCTATCTTGGCCCTCCAGGTAAGAATATAATTTAATAGACACTATTTTTTTGCTAACAATAAAATTTGATTTGATCACTTATCCTCACAGTTATTATTTTTTCCTTTAAATAGTGATGAATATGTTTACTTGATGTTACCTTGCTTACATTCATCTTAGATTAATAATCTATAAACCCTAACAACTGTCATCATAAACAGCTATAAAATTTTTTTGAGTATACATTTTGTGACAAATATAAATTGCTTTACTTATAAATTATGCATAGTACAACACTAGTTGAACATATCATGCATATTATAATACATAAGATAAAAGAGTACTTTAAGGATGAAGGAAATAATAAACATTATAAGGTCTAATATTTTTGTTCTCTCCCTCATGAATCATTTTGAAGACCCTATATTTTACACCATCGGTCTAGTTCATGAAAGTAGAAATAAAAATTCTCAGAATTTCTTCAAAACAAAATTTGATTTCCCTTTCTTCATATTTATATTTCTATCAGGATGCATTAAAGCCATTTTTTTTCTGCTCTTCTAGTTCTTGACAATTTCTAGATTACTTATATAGTCTATATACAGCAAGGTTTACACCTACACCAAGGCTTACAGATAGTTAAGCAATGGTGAAAGCCAACCCATAAATATGTTCTGTATGGTCTAAGCAGTGTTTCTTAAATATCTGAACTCTAAAGTGCATAGGAGAAAGATGCCCCCTGATACGCATGCTCCCTACCACTCTTTTTTTTTTAACCGCACACCTGTCCTGCTTCACTCATTAAAAATGGCCAGAAGTTCTTTGGCACTGCTTCCAACCAGAAGTGAGTCTATTTCTTCTCCCCTCAAAACTGAGTTAGCCCTGTGATTTGCTCGGATAGAATGGAATGGAAAAAGAAACTGTATAAACTTCTGATACATGCAGCCCTATTTCCATATATTTTCCATTCGATTTCAGACATCCTTCTGTAGTAAACCCAGGCCATATGGACAGGCCATGTGGAGGAGAACAAACGCACTCCAGTCAAAAGCCCAGCAAAGCTCCTAGCGGACAGCCCTCACTACAGGTGAACTATCTGAGTAAATAATCTTGCTTTCCACCTGATTCAAGCCTCTGACCTACCACAACTGCAGTTGACACCATATGGAGCAGAGGAACCACCCTATAGAGCCCAGTCTACCTACAGAATTTTGAGTGATGGTAAGTGGTTACTATCCTTCTCACCAGGTTGGGGGGTGGTCTGTTACACAGCAAGAGATACCAGAGATTGTATTATCTTTAAATGGCATATGAATTGTGATACCTTCCCCATACATACTTTTCCTTCCAAGTTAAATTGGTCAGTAATGGTTTTTAATCTGATTTTCATGTACATTCTCCATGCCTTTGCTTGTGAAATAGGGTTTGTGCCTATAAGCCTATGTAAATTCTAACCATCCTTGAAGGCACAAATCATTATACATTCTAGCTCCCATGTTCTTTTAAGTAATCATGGATGAATTGCTTCATACCCTAATCCTCTCCTTATTTATAGTTTATAGCAATAGGAATTATTTCACAGGGTTATTGGGAAGATTAAAAGGTATATTGTTTAACACAGTGAATGAGTATTCAAAGAAAACTATTTATTGTTGAAACTCACTTCAAGCATTTAAATAGCTGTTACCTTCATTCATTCCAGTATTGTTTAGCTGAGTGACTACATTTCCAGAACTCTGTTGCCAAAGATGTGAATGAATTGCTATCCATCTCTTCAAAACCTTGTCTCTAAATAGATCACTAAAGAGAGTATCTATGAAAGAGCTAAGATTCATCCTTCAAAGTGGAAATATTTTAGTCAGGATAAGCCCTCTAAACAGTTGAAAGTCAATGGATATTTGTTAAATCAATGAATAAGTGAACAAACCAGAAGGCACAATTGATGTTTACCCAAAAATGGGAAAAACAATCATTTCAGCTTTATAATGTGTTATCAACACTTTATATTTCAATCACAAACTGGACTGAAGATTAACTTAATTAGTTATTTAGTATATGTCCTGTGTCATGCCATCTTAATGAATGTATAATCAATAAATGTGTGGAAAGTAAAATAAAGGAGTTGAATTTCATCAAGTCCCCTAAGAAATTTAAGGATGTTGTATAGCCTAAGAGTAGGTCTAGAAAATGCTAGTATTTAACACCATTTTTAGCTATTGAACCTCATTTTTATGAGCATACCTTTTGTCTTGCACAGCTCATTTAGTAAGAGTTCTAGACACCCCACTGCCATAGAAAAGAATAGCCGAGGAAATGACTTTAGAGGGGAGAAGCTACAGAGCCAAGTGCCAAGACAACAGCTTAGAAACACAGAGATGTTCTGTTTGTAGATAGCGATCCACTCCTAAAATCCTATTTGCTATGAAAAATTAAAAGCAAACCAAAAGAATTCCTGGAAATCTTCCCATTATTTTATGTAGGAAAAAGAAAGTCTCAAGCCAAAACTCTCACCATATTTCTAAATATGACTAAAACGTGAAATAAAAATACTTTAAGAGAATTAAAAAACTATCATGTTAGCATATATACTCAGGATGTAAGTCTGTGGTTATCAAATAATTAATATAGTAATTTTTTAAAATTACATTTTATGTGGTAATATTTCAGTTCCATTTCCATCACTTTCTTATTTGCTTTGCTTGCATCCCCACAATTTTCATGAATACTTCCTTGTATTTGGCCTGGGCAGGGGGAGGTCCCATTGTACAGTTCTTGGCAAAAACTTGGCAACAATATGGAAGACATTCAATACAAATGCCTGGTGGCAGAGAATGGCTCACCTTGAGTGTGACACTGTGGTGTTTCAGCACCAGACACATCCAACCTACCTGCCTCCTTTGTTGACACTCATTGTACTTTCTACATTTTGAAATATTTGTCATGATTTTGACAGTCTACTGATTGGTTGTAGAATATAACTCAAAGCTTTTCCTAAACATCATTTTGTTTGAGATGTTATGGAACTCTGGGGACAAAAAATATAAATTTTATGATGCAAACATAGGCTGAAACATGTTGCAGTTGAGGGCTTTGCCAGCTCCATGAAGTTTGAATTTTAAAAACCAGAAGACATTATTCCATCAGGAAATGTTAACTACAGAGACACTCTGTAGGGTATACATGTACAATGTTGTCTAAAGTTATAAAGAGAAATAATATCTACATTGAAAATATATAATATGGGCTTTTTTTTTTTGGCTTCCCAGCCTCATATCACCCTATTTTATTAATAACAGTTCTATTTCATTTTGGGGAATCACTCCTCACTCATTTTTAATCTGTATGATTTGGGTGGGATCAATCATATTTTTTGGCCTCTGGCCTGGTCAACCACAACACATTAAATCTACAGTCATGATTCATATTCATGGATAGATTAATTCATAATCCAAGCTAATACAATGATATTCAATTCCATGTTTGTTTGTTCAGAGTAAGTCAAATATTGGAATTAAAAAAGGCCTTTTTTTTTCTGGACTAGTAAACTGGGTAAGGAGGCTGAAATATTTCAGACAGACAGCCTGTTTAGGAGAAATGCAAACAAAGATGAGGAATCACTAAGTCCAGCTATTCTTAAGATCAGTTACCTCTGGAGTGTTAGGCTACGTGCTTTGTTTGTTTTTTGTTTTTGTGTTTGCATAAGCCACACTAACTTAGAGTATCAGGCAAGGCATATAAACAAGACTGTGATAACAAGTAAATATAGTAGCTTAACAGAACAAAGATTTATTACTCACACAAGTCTGATTTGGATCTGGCAACTCTCATGGCAAGTTCTTCTCCATGCAGTGACTCAAGGATCCAAGCTGATTCAACACATGGTCTGCACAGTTACCATCCGAGGGGAAGAGATAGCATGAGGTGACACCTTCTTAAATACTTTGGCCTAGATGTTACACACATTGTGCTGCTCATGCTTCATTGACTAAAACTAGTCATGTGTTTTTTGTGCATGGAAAAAACAAATATTGTGAGCAACATTCACTTCCAGAAAATTGTTTTTGGATGTCTTTGACTGAATGTCCTGACAAATACAGAAACATTTTTTCAAGCAAATTATAAATATTTCCTTTCCCATAATTCCCTACTAGAAAGAGGACTGACACAGAAAGGTATTGGGGTGAAATGTGGTGAAGAAAGTGGTAGTGAATTTCTCTGGAGAGAGTATGCCTTGTGTAAAATGTCTAATATGACTTGTGATGGATGCACACTCGCACCATTCATCTTGTCACTTTCCAGAAATATTATTTGCTCAAACAACATAGCATTATATACCTCACCCCAGCACCCAGTAATCACCCTCTTTTAGTTCTACTTCCTGGCATCAGTCGCACTGTGTAGTTGAGAAATGGCAATGGCAACTCGGGCTCAGCTGGGGGACACAGGGCGTAGAGCTCTCATTCATCTTTATCAGCTCTTCTATCAACCTTGTAGCCACTCTCCCCAGCACCACCAGGTACTTTTCTAAGCCACCATGTCATGGTATTATATAATTTAACCCTTTCAGCTCCATTTATTCAACAAATCTTAGCAATATTTTCTTTCCATTTTGACTGATAGTACTCAAACCCAGGCCCTTGTCATCTAGCTCCTGGTTCAGTTCAATATACTTTATTTTTTTTGTTCTTCTCCTTCATATTATTTCATTGATTTCCCAGTGGGCCACTATTTTCTATCAGACCCAGTGTAAACTTCATTTCCTCATTTTATTAATATAGTCCCATCCTTTCTACCCAAGCTAATGATGTATTTTTTCCAACATTTATCTATTGTTCCAAACAAGAATGTCTCCAAGTAATCTCGTGGAATATTCTCAGTGGGGTTGACTGGAAAGCCTTCTAATTCTTCAGAAGAAAGATGGTTTGGAATAAAAAAAATTGTAATCATTGTCCAAAGAAATACTCTTACTGGAAGACTTGGACTCCAAGGTGGGTAATCAGTCTAAACGTTCAGAGATATGGTAGGCCCATTCACTGGATCTCAAGGGGTCCTCACCATATATATGGAAATATATAAAAATACTACAGTAGAAGTTTCCAGGATAATGAAAAACAAACTCAAAATTCACATCTTGAATATAATTATACTACTGAATTGCAGTCTTTAAAAGGATGAATTTTATGGTAAGTGAATTACATTTCAATAAATATTATTAAAAATTATAACTTAGTTTTGGCTATAAGCTTCAGTACCAAATGTACAAGCTATAGTAAGATTTCTCAAACTTTAGTGTAGCGTTTATCAAACATTTTTATCTCCAGTTTTATTGTGATGTAATTGGCATATAGCACTGTATAAGTTTAGGGTATATAGCATAATTATTTGACTTACATATATTGTGAAATGATTACCACAATGAGTTTAGCTAACATCCATCATCTCATATAGATACAAAAAAACAAAAAAATGCATATAATTTTTGTTTCTCAAACTTTTGAAAATTGCGAGAGGTTTCCCACTTACAAAGTCCAGGGTCCTACATACAGTATACAGCAGGATACTAAAATATCCACTTTTACTAGGAGACTGTAGGAATATGTCATGGCATATACTTTAAAATAATATTAACAATAACACTGGTCAGCATGGTAACCAATCCTAGGAGCAGAAGCTGACCATGGATGAAGGAGTTGCCAATCTGCCAGTTAAATGAATTGTTTAGAGGAAAATTTGAGATTTTATGAACTGGAGTATAATCAGAAATGTAGGAACAACACACTTCATTCAGACTATCTAAATATGACAGGTGCAGTGGTTAGAGAAAAGTTGCAGTTCATTAACCACAAAAGTATTCTCAAGATGATCTGAGAGATTCACACGATCAGGCTTTATATAAGGTTTAACACATTAAGACTAATTTAGGCCCCACTTATTCATAGGTATGATAAGATGTACACTGCCCACTTTGGACTGAATTGTCTCAGCATCTGGGGTAGGTAGCTGCACGGTGAAGACTTCAGGGCTTGAACTTAGTAAAGGCTGGAAATATGAGTGGCTAACAGTGCAAACACCTATATCCATTGCTGTTTCTTTACATCAGGGGCTTTTACATGCTCAAAGCTTCCTCTGACTGGTATGGTGCCTAGAGTGACAGAGGGATTAGGTAAAATGTATGCCTACAAGATCAGTTCTGGGGATTTACAGGCTGCTGAACAGCATAATCTGTTATTTCAAAGGAAGGTTTGATTGCAGATGAATTCTAAGGGGGCATAAAATGATGGTTAGAATTCACCAACAAAGTTATTCATTTGTTTGTTTTCTAGGAGGAAGTCAAGGAATGACACTGGAGGAGTAGCTCCTGCAATTAGGAAACAGAAATACGGATTCAGGCAGAAGGAAAAAAGCAGCAACTTTGTTATATACAGTTATTTATTTGAGGCCACAATTTAAACAATGACTTCAATCAAAGTCATCTTAAAAGTCACTGTTCAATATATGACATAACATCTCAAGCCTTCTAGCTATTTTTTATTCCTTCTTATCAGGGCTTTATGGCAAGAATCATCTATTCTATATCATTTAGCCCCAAATTATTTTCTTTCCTTTACAAATGTATTATGTATTCATTTAGTAAACATTTACTGAATGCTGTATTTGGGCTAAAATGCAAAGAAAAATATCTTGTTCTCAAAGGGCTTAGAGTCTAAGATAACACCCCTTTACCCCAAATAAATAAGAAATAGTTCACACAACGACTGGACCACATCTCCCAGCTGTGTTGGTTTTAACATCTGTCACAACCAGACTCAGTATTGTCTTTTGAATACATTTTTGCTGATTATCAAACACATTTATTTAACACTGGCTTTCTTATGAAAAATATTCCAGGCACTATGAGTTATACTGTGCCTCAGAAAGACCAGGGCTAATAATCTACAACATTGGATGACATCAATATGTACAGTTAGTTTGAATCTTTTCACTGAAATGAAAAATTGGTTCCATATTTTAAAAGTTATCTAATATTTGGGTTTTTAATATAGAACAAAGTATCTGGAGTGGTTTCCAGGTAGAGGCAGTTTGTATAGGTACCAGACAGGCTCTTATTGTTTCAATCTGAAAGAACACCCTAAGTGTCACCATGCCTACATGAAGATGAGATCCAATTAAGTGGGAACAAGGTTAAAATGGTTAAGTGAATTATTTGTTTGACATGAGTAGTCTAAACAAGACAATTGGAAGATGGAATCTGACTTTTCAATAAATTTCAGAAAAACAAGGTGTTAAATTAGCTGCCTCTACTCATTACAAACAGCAACAGAAAGTTAGGAGCTAGGAGCTAGAGTCACATTTACATAAATTATTTATTCACCATCCTACTATTTGTTACTACCCACCAGTTTCAGCAGGTTTCATGGCCATCTGGACAATGTCAGTTATGGAGCAAATAGAGGAGTCTGAGATACGGTGACAGGCACTATGCTTGATAAAAATCAGTGTTGTTCTTTCTCAATCTTATATTTATAGTTATCATTATATTTGATCCTGGGCTTTCCCAACAAATGAAGGGATAATTTATCTTCACATACTTCTGTGAGCAACATGCTTATAGACTAAGTCACATTTGAAATGTCTTTGGTAGGGCATATGGGGGTAACAATGTAGGATTTATTTTCCAAGAATATTAAACCATCAGATTAAGAGGACCCAGAATCTCAAATAAGAGATTTGGTCAGATGTCTACTTAACTGTTATTAAGATACTGGGCTATTACATTAGGATAATACATTAAATGAGACAAGTGTAAGAAAAAAATAATAGGGCTCTTCTGTTCCTTTAAAATGATTATCTAGGCTTGGTGGGTTTCCTTTGTTAATATGAGGGGAACATTTTAAATCATGTCACCCAACACCTATGTTCCATTTAGGAGACTAAGAATGTCTCTTTGCAGAGATGATTCACAATTCGTGTCAATATTATAAAGGAGTACAAATATCAAATATTGTATGTTATCTATAATTGCAATAATGTTATGGATAAATGTCATGACTTAACTAAAACAAATCTAAATTCATGCTGAAACCCTAGGTAGAGGAATGTTGTGGGTCAGGGTCAAAGGAGTCATTGGGTGGTTTCTGGTCACCAAAACTTACTTGGAAGAAAGATAAGCATGATAATTTTGTAAGGGCCTATGCATAAAAAATGGTCAGCTGAAAGAGAGGCTATGGTTATTGAAGGAGAGCAGAAGAAAAAAGCTAGAATATGAGAAATATGTGATGTCACATGATATGAGTTTCAGTCAAATTGAAAAGTGAGAATCAGCAGATGACCAAGATAGATTGATATTGAGTCAAATCTGTATGTTGCCAGGAGTGGAGAGAGAAGAAAATTCTGCCTGGACACACCTCTGGTTCTAATTTACTAGGAAAAGAGAAAGCTACTGTTGAACAGCCAGTGGAGCAAAACTGCTACAGAGGTGAGGCTTATCAACAGCACTGTATTATAGTTGCCTTGCAACCACACGGCCTCATTTTTTGCTACTACAGCATCTTAGGTAAATGGATGCCCTCTCAACAAGAGGTCTATAAGAGGGAGAAAAATGAAATTATGTCCTTGTGTCAGTCCAGTTGCTTCAGGAAGCAAATGCCATGACAGCTTTAGAAGTACAAGATATTTAGTGGAGAAAGACTGGTGAAAAATAAAGGCAAGAGGAAACAAGAGCAAGCAGGGACTGCCTTTAGACTGGTGTAGGTCTGACACCTGTGAAGGGAGAGAGGGAAGGAAGAAGAATGCAGTAGGAGCCTCATGCTGCATTGTAGCTCTGAGAAGGTCTCAAACAGCTCAATGAGGAACGCAGAGAAGACATTGCCCATTAGAAGAGTACTGCACTGAGCCAAAATGGCCAGAGGATAGTATCTCTGCTGAGCTCAGTCATTGGATGGAGGGATCATGAGCTGGCTGTGAACCATGTGGCATATTCCAATAACAAGGCAACTGGAGGCTATCAGCTTCTATACTCTTTACAGGAGCTTCTCTCTTTTAACACACCTGAGCAGTGGAACTCTTTGACTACCATAGTCCACCCCTCACTCTGCACAGGTCAACTTTCCCATACAGTTTCAAACCATTTTTCCTTTGACCCTCTCTTCATAAATGGAAACGTGCATAGAGAAGTTAATGAGATGAGCTATGCCCTCCATCATTGCAGTTGGTCTGGAAACTGCACCTGGTAATCATTTCCCTTCTCTGATATTCACTCAAAATTCCTCTCATCTTCAGGTATCACCACTAAGTTCTTAGTAGCTCATTAGTATGACCAAAGCCTTCATTCCTAAGAGGTCTAAGTCTCTGGTAACCATACACATCTCAAGCTAGTATAATTTCAGGTGATAATTCACAGTCACAATTGTTCAAAACAAAAAAAGAGGAACCAAGTAGATCACTTGAGATATGAGAAATATGCGATATTCTCCTCTGCCCCAAAGTGTAAAGGCAACCCTATCTCCTCCCTCTGATAGGGTTGTTAGATTGTCCCAGCCAAGCTGATGACTGTTCTCACCAGCAGGCCCCTATTCACAAGGAGTCAAAAGTTCTCAGGCAGCAGCCATAGCTAATAGTTCAATGAGATCTGCTGTGCCAATAATATTTTTCCTTTGGGGACCAGGACCTCTAACCCTGTGTACCAGAGTTTCAGGGATGAGAAGTATAAAATCCACAGTGGTTCAAGGATCTGATGACAAAAAAAAGGAATAGACAAGAAATCTAAGGATACATTGAATAACTGCATGCTACCAGACCACTTTCCCTCTTGTGCAAACCTATTTCTATTATACAATGGAGATGGGCCTGAAATAACAATTTTATATATTGAAACAATTATTAAGGGGCCTTCTTCTCTCAGGCCATTTCAAATACACATTATAAAAGAAATAGCATATATTTTTTGAGGTCTTTATTTTCAAGGGCTTCCTGGACATTCATGACCATCACTTCACCATCAATGTTCTAAAAGGATAATACACATTGGAACAGGAGATGTCCTTTGTTCCATTATTACACATCTGCCCACATCCTCATTTTTCTAGGGAAAACTTGATCATTTCCCAATTTACTTGTCAGTATCCCTTGCTTTAAACTTGGTGCAAGATTTCCATTTTCAGGGAATCTGAACCTTCGTCCTCCTCCAACAGGCACTTTCTTCCATGGCTTCTGGATTCACAGTCCCTTCTGAGGGCTCCTTCCTAGTGCTGATGTGTTGAATATACCCTTCTCTCTTCTGAGCCTCACTTAATAAATAATAGGAAAATGTTTATTTAACACCTTGAGTTTAAGGTGTTTTCCCATTTATTAAATCTATACATGCAAAATATTTTTAGTACCTCCTCTATGACTATGAGTATAAAAAGCTGTAGCAAGACCAGAAAACTTGAATTTGCAGTGTGTGGGTTTGAGCCCTGCTTTAACAAGTCACATCAGCATGAGGGGGAGGCAGTCTTCTGGCTTACTTTTTTGTTTATAAAATGGAGATAATAAAAATCAAACTGATGAATATTTTCTGAAGACAAAATAAGGTAAAATATATGAACACTGTAAACTCTGAAATGGTTTACATATGAAATGAAGTAATTATTAGTAATATTTTTATTTATAATCCAAAGCAGTACATTATCATTAATTGAATCTTCATGTGCTCAAAACGAAATAATGGGAGGACACTTGAAGGGAGGTGTATTTTTTGGAATCCTTTATATTGCACAAAGGATTCCCTATTCAGCATATTCTAAGATTGACCAATTTCTTCTCTCTCTTTTATTAAGTGATCCTAGCCAATCATTTAAAGTTTAACCATGTTTATTTTCATCTATCACCAGGATTAGTAACCCTTGTCTTACTCATATCTGAAGGTAATTGTGAAACCACATAAAATAATAAAATTGAAACATTTTATATACTGTAATGTGACAAGAAAATTACCAGTTTTGTCTAATTCACCTTATTGTTTTAGATAACGCTTTTAGAAATATATCTTAGCTTGGTCCTCTACTTAAGAAGACTTAAAGACAGTATTCAAGGTCATATATACTTTGAATTTGTTATCAGGAAGACTCCTATCAAACATATTTTGTTTCAAGTCTCTTTTTTCTGTCCTTGTATGCTATGTCAGCTGTATGGTTCCAGGTCAGAGTTGGTCAAAAGGGGTAATTGCTTGTGATTTGGAAGACAAGAGTGAGATAGAGCCAGTACTCCTCAAAAGTGGTGGCAGTCGGACATAGACTAACACAATAAGGACGAATGAAGAGGAACCCAGCAAATCAAGGTTTGTCATGTTCTCTTCTGCTCCATATCCAGCTCGTGCCGGACTACAGGCTCTGCTGGTCAACAGCAGTACCAGACCCAACACTGGAGACCTGACTATAGATCCACAAAGTTCGTGTCTGCAGAAACAACAGCTCCCACAGAGGAAGCAATTTCCACAGACCCCTCCGCTGTCCATATTGGCTCGGACCTGTCCAGTTGCACTGGAGTATCAGGCTGACTGGTTAGCAACTGTTACTCTGACTCTCTGACTTGCACTTTTCAGAACTCTACTTCCTCAACTCCTCTACATTTCTATAATAAACACTCAGTTTCCATGAAACTTAAACTGCCTCTGTTTATTGACTGATACAAAGATCCTATAATTCTCATGCCTCCTGCAAAACTCTGATTTGATGCCTATCCAAAACTAAATATACAGGAAAAGTGTAAGAAATGTGGTGTCATTAATTTAAAACCAGTAGGAACTTAGGTTTTTTTTTCTTTTGATGTATGCATTTTATTATGAATAACACTGAGTAGCCAAAATAACTATTTAATGCCCTCGAATATTCTGGAAAACTTTGAGACTCAGTTAACAAAAGAACTTAGAAACTACTTACTCTATGTCCCTATGAGATAGAGAAGGAAACTGATTTCCAGAAATATCAAGTTACTTGCCTAAAGTCCCTCTGAGTCAGTAATCTAGCATTCTGTTAAAAACAGATTTCTTTAGCCATTCCCTGAACTGATCATAAGGAATGCAAACCATGTTATTCAAGGGATCCATTTCATTCAGAATGTCTGAGTCATATTCCAAACAGTTTGTCCTGTCCACGATTCTACTCCTCATTTTTTGCTCCACTTTCTTTTTGTCTCCCAAGCTATAAGCTTATGTGTCATGCAATGTGAACTCCATTGCTTTTATCTTACCTACACATATACTTAAGATTTCTTCTCCCCTCCTCATTTTGGCCTTAAATAATAAAATACACAATCTCCTAGTCATATCAGACATTTGGTGCATTTCTTATACTCTGAGAGCAATATCCATTCTGTGTTACCTTTGCTTAGTGGTTGTTATTTCAAGGATAATGAAATAGGGAAACTTGGTGCAGATTGGAGTTTTCATGAATAAAGCTATCAAATGAATGGAGCACTGAAATCTATTCATGCAGAGGAAGTATATATAACAAGATGTCAGCGCATATTGATGAGCACCCATCTGAAGATAATCATTAGAAGGGAAGTTTTAGAGGCCTGAAATACCTGCAGGCAGCTTTTTCTTAGGTCAGCAGTGGAAAATTTTAGAAATGATGTATTACTCTTTCAAAATGCATTGGTAATGCAGTGGCCTTCTCCAAAATTAAATCTTGGCTTGCCTGAGAATGTTTCTTAAAACACTCACCTGTATTCTACTTTTTCCTTTGCCCAGGATATTTGCAGAATAATTTCTATTTATTACAACTAGATATTGGTAAATTCCAATATTTAACAGGTTTGTTAACTACAAATTCAGCTTTTCATTATTTATTCCAATATAATTTCCTGATTACTTCCTATATGCAGGCTTGGTGGAAAGTGTTGGGGTATGGAATGAAAGTCCATTAGATTCTAAATTTTGTGAGAACAGGAACCTTGTACTTCTTATCCACCAATAGTATTATCTATGCCTATGGCTCACCAGATACAGAACAAGTGCTCAATAAATAAATGATTTTTTTAATTGACTGAACAAATGAGAAGTTTCTGGTTGCAAAGAGTTCATTCTGGTGAGGATAATTACACTACTTGTAATAAGTGTGATAAAAGTGATGTAAATACAGAGTTGAGGGAGCTGACAGGAGGAAAAGTCAAAGTGATATTCTGACTCCAGAGTTCCAGTATAGAAAGTGAGTTAGATGCCTTTTTGGACAACTGAAAAACAAAACTCACAGTGAAACAGTGAAGGAGAAGGTCATGCCTGATCTCATTCTAGTAGGGCATGTAGGAGGGAAGAATGTTCAAATATAAAAAGACCCCAGACGTGCTGTATAAAATACAGCTTTCAGTATTTACCATACTCATGGAGACTCCAGAAAGTCAGAAACAGGAGCTGAAATACCTGAAAAGTGAATGGATTTACTAACATCACCGGGGGACTTTACAGAGTAACAAGGAAGACTTTTAGTCTGACCAACTAGCTTTGTTGGAATATATTTAAGCTTCTTCCAAATAGATATAAGAAAAATTAAAAAAACTGGCAAAAAGCCAGCTAATCAAACAAACAGAAGAAACACCACTTCATTACCTATATCTCTATTGACTTTACCAATGAAAACTGAGTTGAATATAAATAGAACTGGTAAAGGATCTAAAGATTTGGGTTCTGGCAAAAGAGACAGAACAAATAAGCAAGTTCATACTAATGGGCCGCTGTATCATTTTGTGTATTTACAATAATGTCTAAAACTACAGAATCTGCTGGAAAATCATAAACATTTTAAATTCAGTTAGGAAATCAAGACTATCTAGAGTAGTAGGAAAAATATGAAGCTTAAATCTAAAATTAAACCCTTGAGTATAAACAATTCAACCAAGAGCCAGGTGTTGAATGCTAAATCAACTAAAATTTTTGTGACTTCAGTGTTATTTTAGCTAGCAGGAATCATTTCAGGGGGCTGGAAGGCACAGCTTGCCATACCCAAGAGATTGAGCTTAAATCCCAAACTTAGAATAGAGCCTTTCCTGGTTATGCTGTTGGTATTTTAAGAAACATGACAGCCCCATCTGCCATCCATATGAGAAGTCACTCTTTCCAAGATGTCACTGAATTTATGCCTGTAACCCCAAACTAACAGGAAAAGGAAATATCATTCTCCACAACTCCTTCCAAGAAAGGTTTAATGTGCAAGAGTCTACCACTCTTTCCAAGAAGATAACCAAAGACTTTTCTACAAATTTATATCAAATTATGTCAATATCCAAAGAATGTAAGAGGTGAAAAAGGGTAGCAATACCCACAATGATTTTTTTTACTGTAAAATTTCCCTGCCAAACCTTCACTAATTATGCCACATACGTTATTTCTCTTAAATCTAATCCTTACAACCAGTCTAGGAGTCTAGTTACAGTTATAATCATTTAGTAGATGAAAAAAAATCCTTAGAGAAGTGAAGGTACTGGTTCAATCAATCCACAGAAACAGCAAAGGACTGGGACTTAATCCCGCCTTTTTCTGATGGCTGGTTTCATGCTCTTAACTATCCTGATTTTAGTATCTTTATAATTACGTTATTCTCTTGAATACAATCTTGTGACAGGTTGCATCATCTGTAGCAAGGTTTCTCATTTTGCTACAAGTTAGCTGAGGGTAGAATTCTGGTGTCTATGAATATGGATGAGAAAAATATATCTTTATTTTTACTAATCTCTAATGCTCTTTCACATATCCTTCACTTATTAGTATAGGCATGACACTAAAGCAATATTTGTAATACGTTTACCTTTGTCACTAATAGGGACCACATATGTTTTCACATAACTTCACAGCTGCAAAATATCTCAGAATATTATTTCTTGTCATCACCAGCTTTGTCATTATGTTAGTTGTTAGGGCCGCCACTAAATCTTTTCATGTAATGCACTAATAAAGAAGTAATATATATTACAATATCACAGTTTAAAAAATATTTTGGATCAACCCAAATGCCTTCCTTTGAAATCCTAATAGTCTTTTTTTTAATTAATTTATTTTGGTATCATTAATTTACAATTACATGTGCAATATTATGGTTATTAAACTACCCCTTCATCAGGTGCCCCCCCCAAACCCATTACACTCACTGTCCATCAGCGTAGTGAGATGCTATAGAATCACTACTTGTCTTCTCTGAGTTGTACAGCCCTCCCCATGCCTCCCCAACATTATATCTGCTAATCCTAATGCCCCTTTTCCCCTCTTATCCCTCCCTTCCCACCCATCCTCACCAGTCCCTTGCCCTTTGATAACTATTAGTCCGTTCTTGGGTTCTGTGAGTCTCCTGCTGTTTTGTTCCTTCAGTTTTTTTCTTTGTTCTTATACTCCACATATGAGTGAAATCATCTGATACTTGTCTTTTTCAGGTTGACTTATTTCACTGAGCATAATACCCTCTAGCTCCATCCATGTTGTTGCAAATGGTAGGATTTGTTTTCGTCTTATGGATGAATAATATTCCATTGTGTATATGTACCACCTCTTCTTTATCCATTCATCTACTGATGGACACTTAGGTTGCTTCCATTTCTTGGCTATCGTAAATAGTGCTGTGATAAACATAGGGGTGCATCTGTCTTTTTCAAACTGGACTGCTGCAGTCTTATGGTAAATTCCTAGGAGTGGAATTCCTGGGTCAAATGGTATTTCTATTTTGAGTTTTTTGAGGAACCTTCATACTGCTTTCCACAATGGTTGAACTAATTTGCATTCCCACCAGCAGTGTAGGAGGGTTCCCTTTTCTCCACATCCTTGCCAACATTTGTTGTTGTTTGTGTTTTGGATGTTGGCCATCCTCACTGTTGTTAGGTGATATCTCATTGTGGTATTAATCTGCATTTCTCTGATGATTAGTGATGTGGAGCATCTTTTCATGTGCCTGTTGGCCATTTGAAATTCTTCTTTAGAGAAGTGTCTATTCATGTCCTCTGCCCATTTCTTAATTGGATTATTTGCTTTTTGTTTGTTAAGGTGTGTGAATTCTTTATATATTTTGGATGTCAACCCCTTATCAGATACGTCATTTATGAATATATTCTCCCATACGGTAGGATGTCTTTTTGTTCTACTGATGGTGTCCTTTGCTGTACACAAGCTTTTCAGCTTGATATAGTCCCACTTGTTCATTTTTGCTTTTGTTTCCCTTGCCTGGAGAGATATGTTCATGAAGAAGTCGCTCATGTTTATGTCCAAGAGATTTTGCCTATGTTTTTTTCTAAGAGTTTTATGGTTTCATGACTTACATTCAGGTCCTTGATCCACCTTAAGTTTACCTTTGTGTATGGGGCTAGACAGTGGTCCAGTTTCATTCTCTTACATGTAGCTGTCCAGTTTTTCCAACACCAGATGCTGAAGAGGCTGTCATCTCCCCATTGTATATTCAAGGCTCCTTTATCAAATATTAATTGACTGTATATGTTTGCATTAACGTTTGGATTTTCTATTCTGTTCCACTGGTCTTTGGGTCTGTTTTTGTGCCAATACCAAATTGTCTTGATTACTGTGGCTTTGTAGTAGAGCTTGAAGTCAGGGAGTGTAATTCCCCCTGTTTTATTCCTCCTTCTCAGGATTGCTTTGCCTATTTGGGGTCTTTTGTGGTGCCATATGAATTTTAGAATTGTTTGTTCCAGTTCATTGAAGAAAGCTGTTGGTACTTTAATAGGGATTGCGTTGAATCTGTAGATTGCTTTAGGTAGTATAGCCATTTTGACAATATTTATTCTTCCTAGCCAAGAGCATGGGATGCATTTCCATTTGTTAGTGTCTTCTTTAATTTCTCTTAGGAGTGTCTTGTAGTTTTCAGAGTACAGGTCTTTCACTTCCTTTGTTAGGTTTGTTCGTAGGTATTTTATTCTTTTTGATGCAATTGTGAATGGAATTGTTTTTCTGATTTCTCTTTCTGTTAGTTCATCGTTAGTGTATAGGAAAGCAACAGATTTCTGTGTGTTAATTTTGTATCCTGCAACTTTGCTGAATTCAGATATCAGTTCTACTAGTTTTGGAATGGAGTCTTTAGGGTTTTTTATGTACAATATCATGTCATCTGCAAATAGTGACAATTTGACTTCTTCTTTACCAATCTAGATGCCTTGTATGTCTTTTTTTTTTGTCTGATTGCTGTGGCTAGAACCTCCAGTACTATGTTGAATAACAGTGGAGAGATTGGGCATCCCTGTCTTGTTCCCGATCTTAGATGAAAAGCTTTCAGCTTCTCGCCGTTAAGTATGATGTTAGCTGTGGGTTTGTCATATATGGCCTCTATGATGTTGAGGTACTTGCCCTCTATACCCATTTTCTTGAGAGTTTTAATCATGAATGGATGCTGAATTTTGTCAAATGCTTTTTCAGCATCTATGGAGATGATCATGTGGTTTTTGTTCTTCTTTTTGTTGATGTGGTGGATGATGTTGATGGATTTTCGAATGTTGTACCATCCTTGCATCCCTGGGATGAATCCCACTTGATCATGGTGTATGATCCTCTTGATGTATTTTTGAATTCGGTTTGCTAATATTTTGTTGAGTATTTTTGCATCTACGTTCATCAGCGATATTGGTCTGTAATTTTCTTTTATGGGCAGATCTTTGCCCGGTTTTGATATTAGAGTTATGCTGGCTTCATAGAATGAGTTTGGAAGTATTCCCTCCACTTCGATTTTTTGGAAAACTTTATGGAGAATGGGTGTTATTTCTTCTCTATATGTCTGGTAGAATTCAGAGGTGAGTCCATCAGGCCCGGGGGTTTAGTTCTTGGGAGTTTTTTGACTACCTATTCAATTTCGTTGCTGGTGATTGGTCTGTTTAGTTTTTCTGTTTCTTGCTTGGTCAGTCTTGGGAGGTTGTATTTTTCTAAGAAGTTGTCCATTTCTTCTATGTTTTCCAGCTTGTTAGCATATAGATTCTCATAATATTCTCTTATAATTGTTTGTATTTCTGTGGGATCCGTCGTGATTTTTCCTTTCTCATTTCCGATTCTGTTTGTGTGTAGATTCTCTTTTTCTCTTAATGAGTCTGGCTAGGGTTTTATCTATTTTGTTTATTTTTTCAAAGAACCAGCTCTTGGTTTCATTGATTTTTTTGTATTGTTTTATTCTTCTCAATTTTATTTATTTCTTCTCTGATCTTTATTATCTCCCTCCTTCTGGTGACTTTGGGCCTCATTTGTTCTTCTTTTTCCAATTTCAGTAATTGTGTCTTTAGACTATTCATTTGGGAATGTTCTTCCTTCTTTAAATAGGCCTGGATTGCAATATACTTTCCTCTTAGAACTGCCTTTGCTGTGTCCCACAGAAGTTGTGGCTTTGTGTTGTTCTTGTCATTAGTCTCCATATATTCTTTGATTTCTGTTTTGATTTGATCATTTACCCATTGATTAATTAGGAGCATGTTGTTAAGTCTCCATGTATTTGTGAGCCTTTTTGGTGTCTTTCTAAAATTTATTTCTAGTTTCATACCTTTGTGATCTGAGAAGTTGGTTGGTAGGATTTCAATATTTTCGAATTTGCTGAGATTCTTTTTGTGGCCTAGTATGTGATCTATTCTGGAAAATGTTCCATGTGCACTTGAGAACAATGTGTATCCTGCTGCTTTTGGGTGCAGAGTTGTGTAGATGTCTGTTAGGTCCATCTGTTGTAGTTTGTTATTCAGTGCCTCTGTGTCTTTACTTATTCTCTGTCTGGTTGATCTTTCCTTTGGAGTGAGTGGTGTGTTGAAGTCTCCTAACATGAATGCTTTGCTGTCTGTTTCCTCCTTTAATTCTGTTAGTATTTGTTTCACAAATGCCGGCGCCCCTGTGTTGGGTGCATATATATTTATAATGGTTATATCTTCTTGTTGGACTGACCCCTTTATCATTATGTAATGTCCTTCTTTATCTCTTGCTACTTTCTTCGTTTTGAAGTCTATTTTGTATGATACAAGTACTGCAACACCTGCTTTTTTCTCTTTCTTATTTGCATGAAATATCTTTTTCCATCCCTTCACTTTTAGTCTGTGTATATCTTTGGGTTTGAGGTGAGTCTCTTGCAAGCAGCATATAGATGGTTCTTGCTTTTTTATCCATTCTGTTACTCTGTGTCTTTTGATTGGTACATTCAGTCCATTTACATTTTGGGTGATTATTGATAGATATGTACTTATTGCCATTGCTGGCTTTAGATTCGTGGTTACCAAAGGTTCAAGGGTTGCTTCTTTACTATCTAACAATCTAAATTAACTTTCTTGTTATATTATTGTAAACACCGTCTGATGTTTCTTTATTTCTCTCCCTTCTTATTCTTCCTCCTCCATTCTTTATATATATACTAGGTGTTTTATTCTTTGCCTTTAGTTAGTATTTGGATGGTCTGCTTTCTTTGCTATGATTTTATTTTCTCTGGTGACATCTTTTTAGCCTTAGGGGTGCTTCCCTCTAGAGCAGTCCGTTTCAGATATCCTGTAGTGGTGGCTAATGAGAGGCAAACTCTATCAACTTTTGCTTGTGTGGAAATTGTTTAATCCCTCCATCATATTTAAATGATAATCATGCTGGATACAATATTCTTGGTTCGAGGCCCTCCTGTTTCATAACGTTAAATATATCATGCCATTCTCTTCTGGCCTGTAAGGTTTCTGTTGAGAAGTCTGATGATAGTCTGATGGGTTTTCCTTTGTAGGTGATCTTTTTTCTCTCTCTAGCTGCCTTTAATACCCTGTCTTTATCTTTGATCTTTGCCATTTTAATTATTATGTGTCTTGGTGTTGTCTTCCTTGGGTCCCTTGTGTTGGGAGATCTGTGGGCTTCCGTGGAGTACGAGACTATTTCCTTCCCCAGCGTGGAAAAGTTTTCAGCAATTATTTCTTCAAAGACACTCTCTATCCCTTTTTCTCTCTCTTCTTCCTCTGGTACTCCTATAATGCGAATATTGTTCCGTTTGGATTGGTCACACAGTTCTCTTAATATTCTTTCATTCCTAGAGATCTTTTTATCTCTCTCTGCCTCTGCTTCTCTGTATTCCTGTTTTCTGTTTTCTATTCCATTAACAGTCTCTTGCATCTCATCCAGTCTGCTATTAAGCCTGTCCATCGCTTGTCTGATTCCTGCATTGTCTTTCCTCACTTCCCTCACTTCCTCCCTCAGCTCTTGTACATTTCTCTGTAGGTCCATCAGCATGGTTATGACTTTTATTCTGAATTCTTTTTCAGGAAGACTGTGCATTTCCATCCCTTCAGGCTCCCTCTCTGGGGTTGTCTGGTTGATGTTAGTCTGGACCATATTCCTCTGTCTTTTCATGGCTATAGAACTGATCTCCGGTAGTTGCCACATATGTCAGCTGGGCTCTTTAGGACTTTAAAAAAGAAAAGAAAAAAGAAAGAAAGGAAGAAATAAAGAAAGAAGAGAAAAGGAAAAAGAAAGAGAAGATAAAACAAAAGAAAACAAAACAACAAAAAGAGAAAAAACCGCCCACCGGGAGTAGATTCTGTGGGGATGCTGTAGGTGGCGGTGTTGGTCCAGTACTCCACAGCCGTGGCAGCGCCACTCCGCAGGGACCTTTACAGCTCTGCCTTGTGGGGTGCCGTGTCCTCTCAGATATAGCTGCAAGCTGTGCGCTTTCCTGTGTATTCTGGTCTCTCTTTTAGGAATAGTTGTATTTGCTTTATTTTCATAGATATATATAGTTTTGGGAGGAGATTTCTGCCATCCTGCTCACACTGCCATCATCCCGGAAGTATCTCTGTATTTATTTTAAATACTCCTTGCTTTTGTCTCAGTCTTGATGGCTGTGGGTCTTCTTGCCTTGAGCAACTCTACATCTAGTCTTGTTTTTTTATAATTAAAAGACATCATTCTGAGAAGGGATCCATGAGTTTCAGTAGATTACCAAAGAGATTCATGGCACATACACATTTAAGAAACCCTGCTCCATAGGCTCCAAATGCTCATATGGCATCCAAAACTTTTCATGGAGTCTATTGGACAAAAGACATTTCCTGGCCAGCCTGAGCCCATCAGTATCTTAATGATGTTTAAGGTGGACTTGAAGATTGCATTAACTTTTCTCTGGGAACATAATTTTGACATTATTACTCTGTGGAGTCTTTGGTGGCTCTGTTTCCTCTGCTGTGGTCAACGAAGCCTATCTCTGTTAGGGGAGAATAAAGGTGAATAAAAACATCCATAATATAGCAAGTCAGTAGTCGCCTCTATTGTCTTAGTGTCTCTCCCCAAGCTGAAAATTCTTCTAAGTGATTAACCTCTAGCTTTCTATTTCCTTCCAAGTCCATCCTGTTTGTCATTAAACTGCCAACTCAGGTTAATCTTCCTAAACAACAACTATGTTAACATTACGTCACTTCTCAATAAACTTCCAGGACTCCACATGGTCTGCAAACTATAGTCAGACCACTTCAATGGATTCACATTACAGAATTTCCACATAAAGTACCCAGCTAGCCTTTCCAGTGTAGTCTCTCAATTTCTTCCCCTCCATAATCCTGTGAAACAGCTAAACTGGATCACTCACTATCTGTTTGTGGCCCTGTACTTTCATCCCTCTGTGCCTTTCATTAAACTCTTCCCTCTAGCCCAAATGCCTTTTTAATCTTCATTGTCTAAATCCTACTTACTTGTCAAGGTCTGGCACAAACACAACCATCCTCATCTTGTCATAATTCCTTATTCTTCTCAGTAGATATCTATTTTCTGAGCTTTATTTATATTTCACCGATGCCTTCCACTGGCCATTTACCCTATTCTATAGTAGCCTACATAGTGCCCAACATTGCACTTTGGATATAATCTTGTTCAATTAAGATTTGGGTAAGTCATTTTCAGATATTTACCTAGGAATCACAGTGTTTGAGGCACAATGAAACTTAGAAAAAATATGCTCTCTTAAAAAGTCATTTTATTCATTTATAGTGGCACTATCAGCTATGAATGTAACTTTAAAAAAATTTACTTAGCTAAGTAAAATATATAATGTTGGGGCTACACTTAATCATTGTTCAATAAATTTTACTGGTAGTGATCGTTTTCTTTGTTGTTCTTATCATTGCTCTTGTTACCACAGTGAGTTAGGAAGGCATGCTTAGGAGTCCCACTGTACTCAGAGAATACTGAGTCTTCAGTAGGTTGAACAGTAAGCTGAACATTATAGTCTAGTCAGTTTCCGAGCCAAAACTGAAACCAGTGGCTTTTCATTCCCAGCTGGGGACTGAAACCAACAGAACCCACAACTATCACCTAATCTCAAGGATCACATCTGCTTCCTTAGCAAAGAACAGAAATGAAATCCATTGATAACTGGCCTGTGACATACTTAGTAGCATTCAGAAATCCAATTTCTATGATCATCTTTATTCATTTATTTAAAACAGAAGTTGTAATGGAAAAAAAAATTGAGGACAGTGTGCTTCAATTTATGTGGTCAACTAGCACCAGAAAATACAAGATGTTATGCAACTTCAATTTTTAAATAGCATTTTCTTCCACCTCAGAATCACAAGCTTAGGAAAAATAACCAACCTTGGTTTTGAAGTCCCTGGCTTTTGTCATTTCATGGCAAATTTAAAAATGCCTAAAGATAACATCTTTGATTCATTCTGGCTGGAAAGATGAAGCTAGTATAATAACAAATGCTGGTATTCCAACTTCAAAAGATATATATACTGCAAAGTCATTCCCTATTTATGATCTATCATCCTTTCTGAGAAATAAAAAATGTTGCATAGACTATATGGACAGAAGGTGAAAAATCAAATTTAACAGCTTTCTGCAACAGACATAGCGTTCTCTAGAGACAACTCCAATTATCTTTACTGTAATAAGAAGTTAATTGTTAGTAGCCTTCCCTCTGCCAACTTTCTTCAAGTTCAGTCCCCAAACAAGCAGATTGCCTTCAAGGTAAATAGAGATTCATTGCAGAGATGGGGGAATGTGAAGGCTCCAGCTGGAAGCAGTGACCCAAGTGCTTCATATTCCATTCCATCTCTGACTTTCATCTTGACTGTAAACAGATGATAAATTACCCCCAATTTGAACTCAACAGCTGTTGACTCTCCCCACTTCAGTCCTATTCTTTCCCCTCCCCTTCCCTAATATGATCCTCTTCCAGTATATTCTACCTCTGTTAATAACATCATGATCTGCCCAGTCACCATGTCCCTTCACGATGCCTACAAAGGTGTCTGTTCCACTGTGCTGGCCTCCCTCCTAATACCTGCCCGGTTGCTCAGGAATCAGGTCCTTCTCATGCTATTTGTTCTACTTCCCTTCCAGATACTGTGAGCTCACCTTACCTACTTTCCTGGTTTTTCAAAAGCAAAAATAATGATCCCAGTCACTGTGCCATGCAACCTGGAGAGAATCTACTCCTTTAAAGTAACAGGGAACAAGTTGCAACAGGAATGTCATAGTCCTCAGCAGCAGGAGGGGCTCAACTCATGAAGCACTTGGCAAATTGTCTGACCTCAGCCAGCATCCCTTCTCTGGAGGTTGCTAAGCGGTTCTTTCTGACGCGCATCTTTCTGATCCCTCAGGCATAACTGAGAAGGGAACCCAGAACAAAATGCTGATAGCACCATGTCCTTGAGTTTTTTTGTTCATGTCAAAAAGGACAGCCAACACTTTCCTTATTTGGGACAGTTTTAGAGTTTTCCAAGTACTTAGAAGAATGCTGCTTAAAATGGACCAGAGCCATCTTTGCTTTCAACCATATCATACAAGTACTCTTCTAATAGAGAAAGAGACAGAAAGAGAGGGAATGTGATACCAGCCTAGCTTTTGGCCTTTTGGCTGGATTTCAGGTAGCAGAGAAATTCTAGAATGACTGTGGCCAATGCCACATCAACAGGAATAGGCCTTTTAGATCAAGACAGTGTTGTCCCAGGTGAAGGCAAAATCATCCATTCAAGTATGAAAGAAATATCAAACTTCTTTCCTATTTTTTATCCCAGAATTTCAATTTTATTTTACATGTTTCCATATGTATATAAAATATTGATAAAGTGATAAATTGTATACCTCATTAAAAAATCAACGTGCAAATACTGGTAGAAGTTCAAGAATGTTTCACCTCAACATTGGTGTGTTACCAAAACTATCTGGAAACTACTGGATTAGTATATTACCCAAATAACAGAAAGATGCTTAGAGGTACAATAACATCCCAGTTACTCATATTTGTTAACTATTTCTCCTTATCCCATGGATTCAGAGCCAAAGTCATTTTCCTGCTTTTATATATAGTCCAGTTTACAAGAATATAAAGGCCTGCGTGGTTGGCATTTCTGTCTGTAGGAATACTTTTGAAATACAACCTTCAAATCTTTCTTTTCTTCTAAATCAGAAACCTCATCGTCTCCCTAGAATCCTCATTCCTCACTTAAATATTCACTTCTCACCAAGAACTCTGACTTTTACCCCTAAATATTGCCTCACTCTGGCCCTCCACTCCGTTGGCCCTACAGCTACAATGCACACTGTGAACAGTAGATCTCACAGCACAGGGTCTGGTCTGTGTGTGCATTTATCTCCCTAACTTGGGTACTTACCACTTGTCACCTTAATGACTGCTATTGCCCTTGACTTTTATTACCTCCTTCCAACCCATCTTTCTCATGGTTATATATCTAACAGCTGTATTTGATCATAACCTGCAAATGTGTTCCCGAAAGTCTTTTGTGGTTTACCATTGCCTTCAAGATAAAGTTAAAGCGCTTTTGCATGGGGTAGCACATGCAATCTATCACCTAAGTCCAGGTTTATCACCTAGCATCCCCTTTACACTCACAATCCCTGAAATACTGAATTTGTTGTAGTGTACCACACATACATAGCATTTTTTGGATCTCTACGCATTTGTGAACTAACTTCTAGTTGCTTAAGGTGCCCTTTACTCTCCACTTTCAACCTTTATTTGTCTAGGTAACTCCTGTTATTTCCTCAAGATGCAGCTCTGTTCTGTTCTCACTGAAGAAGACTTACTTGAACCTCCACTCTTGGCTCAGTTCCCTGTTCGACCTCTATCACTTCATTTAATTTATTGAATATATTCTCATCATCTTATATTCATATTACTTGCTTATATGTCAGCCTCTTCCCATAGTTTGGATGCTCTTTGAAGTCAAGGACTTACTCTTATTATTTTTGCATCCCCAGTGCCTTACATATAAGGAGTTCAAAAATATTTATTAACCTGAACTGAATGTGTACTTTTATTTGTCAGGAATACACAATAGATGATTCAGATGTTTACCTAGGGCATTCCCAGCCATATGCCCACTCAACACATCCCTTAGCACTGAACTAGTCCACAATTTACCCATGTGGGTGAGCCTACAAGTAAAATAGAAAAAAAAAAGCCCTTTTTATTATAGCAAGTATTTCCTAAAGAACATGGACTCTGTTAATTCAAAGTTTCTTTGTTCTGCTATACTTTGATGGGTTTGGGTTTGCAAGTTTTGCTCAAGAGCTGAGACTAACTGAAGTTCCTGCACAGAAGAGTAGAAAAGTTAGAGCAGAGAGGATAATCTGGGAAGGAGGAGGAGAGAAGGAGTGAGAAATAGAAGCAAGCTGGCATGACGGCCAACAATCACATCACTGCAGGAGGAGGCGCCTCCCTTTGGCCACCCCACCTTTGCGTCTTCAGTTATATTACTAATTAACATAATTTGGCCATGAGTATATTTCTGGTGGAAACTGGAAAAAAGGATCAAAGATAAGCATATCTGTATGGAAGAGCGAGAAATAGAGAACATGAGAGCAAAAGTCCATAGAAATGAATAGCCATTTTGAGAAATTTGCATTTCTCAGGCATGGAATTAGCTGGAGTTGAAACTGATCACCTTTAGATCTCTGAGAAGCAAAGGAACCCTGGCTCACATCTGGAGCTACAATAACAATAATAATAATAAACAATGCACAGTCCAAGCACACAGTGCATTTGAAAAGACATGCCAGGAATCCATTGAGAGGGTCTGAAAGTAATTCAGTGCAAAAAGTAAAACTAATAGAGCATTGTCAGCTTCTACAGGGGACAGACAATAGTGGGCCAGGTTAGTCAGAAGACCTTTCAGGGAAAAGCAGGATTGAAACTGGGGTCTGAGTTATTGGGAGGAATGAGTAAACTGGACATAATTTAGGAGGAGAATAATCACCAGTACAGAAGCAGCAGTTAACAAAAATCAACCAATCTGACCAGGGCAGAGGGTGTCTTTGAGACAACAATATATTTTTCATCCAGAAATGGAGCATCTCACCTGGTTGAACTGGTACCAATAGCTGAGCATCCTGACCAAACGCTTTTGTTCAGCTGTCAATTGACCCATTGCCAATTTTTATGTTCTAAAAACCAAGCCATCCTATTGAGAACTTTCAGGAATGAGAACACCCTAAGCATCTACGACTCACAATTTCAAATTTTCCTTATGACCCTTTACTAACCACAGTATTTGAACTGCTTTGATGAAAACAATTCTTCCTCTTATTATATTTTGAAGACTGACCCTAGCCCTTTACACAACATTACAGTTTTTCTAAAGTCCTTGGTATCACCAAGGCTCAACTGCGCACATTGGCATCTAGAAGATGCGGTAACTAGATGATGTTTTATAAAGTTCCATTAAAATCATGAGGAATTGTTCCTGTCACTTTATATTTATAGTACTAGGGATGCTCACTGCTCTTACCAGATAGGCTGAGTTGAATTTTCTTATTTGTTTCTCATGTAAGCAACAGTTAGGGGTCCCTAGAAAGGACTGCTCGGGGTTAAATCATTGGTCAACTCCCTACTGAGATATCTGACCTCACACAAGTTACTTCATTTGTCTTTGTAACTCTTTTCCCATCTGTAAAATGCTGATGCTAATATTGTACCTCCCTTGTTTGTATGGATTAAATGAGCTAATGCTAATTTATGTCTATTATTTACAACTAGGTTCAGCTGTGAGAAACCAAGACCCAGAGAAAGCAGTGCACAGGTGGGCAATTTGGTATGGTAGCTCCACTGTGTCAGGGAGCCAGGCTCTTTCTTACTCTGTTAAGCTTCTACTCTCATATTCATTATCCTAGAGAGCTGATAACCTGGAGACATCACATTTCAGGGAGGAGGAAGAGAGAAAGGACAAAGTATTACAACTTACCTGTAAAGGACACTTCTTGGACACCCCATGCAACAGCCTTACTATCATCTCACCAAGTAAAACTTATCACTTAGGATATACATGGGAAGAGATTAGGGAAGGAGTAGAGGACAGTTATTGCAATCTTTTTAGTTTTTTTGCTAGTTTGTTTTTTGAAAAACCCTACCACCAATAGATTTTCTTATCTTCAACCTTATTGTCAGAAACATAGCATAACATACAAATTCTACTCAGAATCCCAGTTAGTTACATGATAATCAAACACAGATTTCAAATGTCATTGAAATTATTGGGATAATAGATCCACTTTAGAATGTCAGTATTATTTAGCACTTGTATGAGCCTAAAAATAGATTTTACCTCAGCATGACCCACTGCAACTATCTCTTTAGGAAAATAGGAATAATTGTTATTTGGGAAAACCAGATTTATTTGTTGTCCTAAACTAAGAACTTTCCAGTTTATCCAATTTCCATCTATAGCATTTATTTATAAGTTTAAACCAGAATATTATAAGTTCTTAGCATGATAAGTAGCCAAAAGAAAATAGGCATGAGTATAAATGATTAGCCAGCAAGGTGTCATCCGTTAACATTCTTTCTGAACAAACACAAAAGTCCATGCTTCCAATTTGTTCTCCTGCCTAATAAACTCATTACTTAGGATGTGATTAATGTACCATTACTTCAATAGCACTGACACGTACACTTAGTCACATGGATCACATACTTAGAATAAAACCTTGTCAGAAGTGAATTGTTGGAAAAGTTGAGGTCTCAAAGCTACAGCATCACTTGTGATTCAATCATAATATCTTCAGGAATTAAGGCATCTGTTTCAGTTGAGAAAAGAACTGCTCTGAAAATTTCATGGTTCACTTTGCTTTTTCTTCTCCTAGGAATAAAATGGTTTTGTAGCACTGTATTGGACAAGAATTTGGGTACATGTTCAAAATGGCTGGAAGTATCCAAAATTAGACTTTTTTAACCATATGCTCTAAACTGCAGTTATCTCATCAGAAAACTAATTATAGTGAGGGTTGCTGTTGTTTTAAGGACTTACTATAGATATGTTGGTGTCTGATGGAAATAATTTTTAAAATTTGGGGGTAAGGTGCTAGGAACTATAAATAGAACTAAAATGGGTGATAGACTCTGCATAGTTTTGCAAATCAGCTTTAGGAAAGCAAAGCAAACGGTAGTCAAGCCAGAATTTGCAACCCTAAATTGGTTACTGAGAAGAAACTAAAATGCATGCAAAAGGGTAGTAAAGAGGAATGATAAAAACAGCTTTTATGATGTTTTGTGCTGTGTTCTTATGTACTCTGTCATGAAGTACCCAACCCTGCAAATTGGATAAGGGTTTTGAAAAAATGTATTTTCGTGCATGTGGTTATTTCTCCCCAGCTATTTTGGCTGAAAAGATTAAAAAAAAATCACCTATTTTTTTTCCCAGTTAAAGAAAATAATCTAAAAGTATAGTGGGGCCTAGGAAACAGGAGTCAACTGATTATTTTACAGAAGAATAGTTGTAATACATAGGATCAAATCTTTCTTTACTGAGTACAGTTTCTGTATTTAAAATATCTATCAAAAGATGATATGTGGGAAGGATGAGTTCTCTTGTCTGTGTGGTCATGTCTATACTGGAGCTGCTAATACTAAATAGCTAGAGCCAACTGTTAAAATTTCAGGAATTTTGCCAACTAGTTTTTAAACATAGTTATTATTGAAATATTATATTACATAAAATTACAATTGAAAAATTATATTAAAGGCAAAGTAATAAGTATTTAAAACACATCACTCCCTACTTTTACCATATTTTACTATTAACTATGTTCTTGAGGTTATTTACATCTATTTTATCTATGTAATGGAAATACTATGTAATGGTCGATTCTGTGCACCTCTTCCCAATTCCATGTTTGGTGATGTCATATCGATAGCTTGAAGTGGTTTTTCCACCACAGAAACATCAAATACTATTAATCAAGGGTTGATTTATTGTTTCGCTGATTGTCTAGACTTAAAGTGATGGAAAATGTTAATAGTGAAGATTAAATTTAGAGTGGATCATGTCTCTAGCTATTATATTATGAATTTTCCCCTAAAATGAGGAAATGTCCTTCCAGCATTCAAAAACTATTATCCAATTCAGCCAGGAAGTCACTTGCATGATTGAGAAATGAATAAACGTTGCAAGCTATGCCCTCATAGTTTCACGTTTATCTTATTCATTAAAGAAAATGAAAATATCAATCAACATTCATCTCGGGTCTATATTCATTTATCAGTGTCATGAGTGACTCCTTCATCAAATCTCAGTAATCAGGCATTTCTTTGTAGTCTGACTTTATCAGATCATCGTTGAATTGCACCCACAGGTAGAATGCAGATGTTGAGGATCAACTGATTATGTAGAATCTACAATAAAGAATATGATTTCATTATTATTCCTAAATGCTGTGTTAAATGTGAAGGTTTAAGAGCAAAACCTGAGGTTTCAAGGAGAAGAAATTCCACCTGAAGATGACAAAACAGAACCTGCCTGAGTTACCGGCATGCTGGCCGACCTTTGTATTGTTAACATTTATTATAAACTTAAGTACACATATATATGCATGCTCTTTCATCATAGTGCCTGCTGTCAACCATCTCCAGTACACTACTGTCAATATCTAAGTTCTTGAGCATTCCTCTAAAAGTATGCTACCCAATAATAGTATGGCTTTGTGCTCCAAGAATTTAACCACTTCATTCTTGAACCTACTTATATTTTTACTTGCATTCCCTTTTGTCCTTAGTGATATCAGTTACTGTGTTGTAAGTTATTGCTTCTTTCAAATCAGTTGAAGACTTTAGGTATATAAGAATTTGATGAAGATATGTTCATCCTACTCACATTTTGTCCATTTGTGAGTCCATCTGTTTCAATCACATCTCTCAGCTTCCATTATTTCGAAATGAAGAATGCTCATCTTACTGACTGGGCCTCTGCTTTTGCTTGTTTCTGTCATTCTATTATTCTGAAATCCCCCATAAACCAGATAACCATGACATGCACTCACTGGATCAAAGTGTTTTCCCAGATTATCCACTTATACTTCCAAGGTCTGGAATCTAGAAAGCAGAAGAAACTTACACTAACATCAGGGACATCAAAAACAGAAGTTTTGAGAGTTCTAACCTCAACCCTGTGCCAGAGACCGCAAATGGAAGATGAATGAAAGGATCACGATCCAGATAGAAATGAGACGACACTGAGAATGGGAAAAGAAAATAAGGAGAGTACTGGAATGTGATGACAAAAGCGGTCCAGTGCCTGTAGATTAACATTGATGGTTTTCCAAGCTGAGGTGCATCTACAAGTAATTAGTTGCAAGTAGAGGGCTCTTTCATTTTAAAAAACAGAAACACCTACAACATACCATGCACTGTGCTAGGTATTAGGTATACTACAGTGAGCAAGAGAGACTTAGTACCTGCCCTCAGGAAGTCTACACTCTAAGGTGGGGGGATAACTTCATTGTCATTTTGCTTCCTAGGGAAACATATTTGTTTTTCTATTCCTAGTGCAGTACTTGTCCTTTCCTTGCCCTTCCTTGGAGCTGCACCATCCAAAACCATTCTGAGAAATATCTTTATTGCAAATATCTCTACAAATTCATATCACTACATCCCACCCACTTAGTGTTATATTCATCCACCCCCTACTTATTCTTCTTTAAACTCTTCATTAAAATAGTCTACAAGGCCTTACATTATTTGCTTCTTTCACCTTATTCTCTGGCCACATACATTGTTATGTTCCCACTCCTTCTCCATTCCAGCCACCCTGACCTCACTGCTGTTCCTCAGACATGCCAGGCATACCCCAAATTTGGGGACTTGGCCTGGAAAGTTCTTCCCTACATATATTCATATGAGTAACTCCTTCACATCCTTCAAATCTTAGTTCAATGTCACTTTCTTAATAAGCTCTGACTACCTGTGGTGGTTATTAAATGTGTCAACTTGGCTTGGCTGTGGTACCCTAGCCTTGTTGTTTGGTCATACATTAGTCTAAAGGTTACTGAAAAGGCATATTGTAGATGTGATTAACATTTACAATCATTTGACTTTAAGTAACGGAGGTGATTTTTGACACTATGAGTGGGACTCATACAATCAGTTGAAGGTTTAAGAGCAAAAACTGAGGTTTCTAGGAGAAGAGGGAATTCTGCCTCAAGGTAACAAAATGTCCTGCCTGAGTTACCAGCATGCTAGCCTGCCCTGTAGGTTTCATTCCTTGCCAGCCCTCACAAACAGGTGAGCTAATCCCTTAAAATTTTTCTCTCTTTCCTTATGTATATATGTATTTATGAATGAATGTGTGTATGTATATGTATGTATGTATATAATATTTATATGTATAAATATTTAAGATTTTAAGGATTTTTTTTAAGGAATATACATATGTGTATGTGTGTGTGTGTGTGTGTGTGTGTGTGTGTGTGTGTGTGTGTGTATAGAACCAGAACCAAGAGGAGAACCCTGACTGACACACCACTCTATTTAAAATTGCACTGCTAAAGGAATTTACCCTAAGAATGCAGGAGCCCAGTTTGAAAAAGACATATGCACCCCTATGTTTATCACAGCACTATTTACAATAGCCAAGAAATGGAAGCAACCTAAGTGTCCATCAGTAGATGAATGGATAAAGAAAATGTGGTACATATACACAATGGAATACTATTCATCTATAACAAGAAAACAAATCCTACCATTTGCAACAACATGGATGGAACTACTAGAGGGTATTATGCTCAGTGAAATAAGCCAGGCAGAGAAAAACAAGTATCAAATGATTTCACTCATCTGTGGAGTATAAAAACAAAGAAAAAAACTGAAGGAACAAAACAGCAGCAGACTCACAGAACCCAAGAATGGGCTAACAGTTACCAAAGGGAAAGGGACTGGCGAGGATGGGTGGGAAGGGAGGGATAAGGGGCAAAAAAAGGGGCATTACATTTAGTAGACATAATGTGAGGGGGGGCACGGGGAGGGCTGTACAACACAGAGAAGACAAGTAGTCATTCTATAGCATCTCACTACGCTGATGGACAGTGACTGTAATGGGGTATGTGGTGGAGACTTGATAATGGGGGGAGTCTAGTAACCATAATATTGCTCATGTAATTGTACATTAATGATACCAAAATATAAATAAATAAATAATTGCACTGTTGGAGCTTCCAATTCCTCTTATTTTTTATGCTAATCCCCCCCCATAGAATTCTTTACATTAAAACACACTCTTCAATTTATTTCTTTTTATATTATTATATCTCCCACCCACTCTAGAAAGAAATACCTTAAAGGCAGGCAATTTTGTCAGTTTTGTTCACTGATGTGTCCCAGTAAATAAAACTAACCAAAACAATGCCTGACATATGGTGCAGGCTGAATAAATATTTGTTGAGCGTATTAATAGGGTACTTCCTCCAAATATAATTATGAGACAAAAATTACAGTAATTACTTATATGATTTAAGACAACTTTGCCACCAAGATCTGAATGTTTAATAATAGTATTATTAATATTAACAATTTCTATAATGTACAGAGAAATTAATGCATACACGATGCATCACAATTTCATTTTTTTGTGTACACATCATTTCAAATTGCCTATGACATAGGTGCTATGATTCTTCTTGATTTTCCAATGAGAATATTGATTTACAGAGAAATTTGATGGCTTGCCCAAGCTCACATAGCTCACAAGTGGAGGATTTAGTAAGTAGACTGAAACTCATATAAGTCTTCCTCTGGAGCCTATGCTCTTAATTACTCTGATATTGGGAACAATTTGAAGTATTAGACCTTTATCTCAATTCTCCAAATTACTCCACATGACTGGAAAGACTAACAAAGTTCAACGAGGCCAAGTTACTTTGTAAAGACAGCAAGTTTTGCCCTAATAAGCCCCATCCCAAATGTATCCTCATCTAGTAATCTGTCTTTTTTTAATTCTGATCTAAAGAAAGACTGGGGTTTTATTTTAGCAAGACTTTTATCTCTCCACTCATATTCTTCCACTGTTATGAACAGTTCATCTGTAATTTAAAATTGTGAACTATAAATCTTTTTAATAGCCATGCATATCTCCTTGGAAGACCCTTTGTACTGCCTGCATTTTATTATTACAATTTGTCAGATTGGATGGCAATTGAAGAACTTGTTCTTATCTATCAGCTATAATAGGTGATGAAATAATAAGCAATTTAAGGACATAGTCATTGATCATCCCTTCCCAATTCTTTTCTGTAGTGAAATTCATGTGACTTTGAAATCAAGTTGCTTTACAAACTTTCAGGAACTAACCAGAGAATGGATGTGAAGAGAAGCAGCTCCTGCTAAAGGTCTGATTCTAGAATATGCATGCTCACTGTAACAGACTCCAAGGAATGTCTGTGCCTGAAGTAAAGTGTCAGCATGTACAGGAGAATTCATGATGGCTGCTGACTTGTCTGCTTGAGCACACAAAAATTGTGAATGTGATTACATTTTGCCTCAGGGTAGGTATGAGTCAAAGGATATTCAAGTTATGTCAAAGATAATGGCATTTTCTTTTGCTTTTATTATATCAAGATCAAACATTTTTCTAATGAGAATCTACTTCTTCATTCCTTCACATAAGGACTCAATTTTAAGGAAGGCACAAGCTCTAAATGGTCACCATAACCTACAAAAACGTACAGCTCAAATTCCAGTAAACCACAGTTACATTATTTTGATTACACGTAATAGAAGAGTAAACTGGCTTAGGCAAAAAATGAAAAAAATGTTGTCTCATATAACTCAAAGTTCAGGAATAGGTTAACACCAGCAACATCTGAATCCAGGGGCTCTCCATTTCTCAACACTGCTTTCTTCTCTGTCAACTTTATTCCCAGAAGGTTTCTCACATTGTGGTAGGAAGTTGGCTACCACTAGCTCCAGATTTGCCTCTTCACAGTTTAGCAACTGCCCTTGGGATGGGGGACAAAAATGTTTTAATATTTTCTTCTTAACATTTGTGGATATGAGTTTTGGAATGGAGTCCCATCAACCTGGTTAGTTTCACCTGCCCATTCCTGAATCTATCAGTAAAGTCAGAGAGAGAATATTCATATTGACCAAGTCTGTGTCATATGTCCATCCTCAACACAGGCTGGGGGATAGACCAGCACCACCCAAAACATAGGCTGAGAACTGACGAAGGGCATATTCACATAAATGAATTTCTACTATCTTAGTGCTTAAGAATTCAAGTTCTAGACACAGCATGCCTGGGATAAAATCTGTTGCACTTTCTAGAGAGTTGGCCTTGTGTCATGTTGTGAGCTGAATTTGTTGCCCAAAAAGATATGCTGAAGTCCTAACCTCTGGTACCTGTGAATGTGACCCTATTTGGAAATAGGGTCTTTGCAGATATAATCAA
>JAVSCE010006784.1:0-216121 GCA_032199065.1 Smutsia gigantea
AGGATACTGTGCCAATTACAAACAGCGCGCACTGCTAGCCGCAAGTCTCTCAAACAAAACCCGAACCTACAGAGACCAAATCCGCCAAGGGTTTTATGTTTGTCCCGGACTTCATAGAGATCGAAGTCTCAATTACAAATGTGGTTACCAATCAGATTATTATTGTGCCTCATGGGGCTGTGAAACCACCGGAGACACCTATTGGCACCCCTCTTCCAGCTGGGATTATATAATTGTCAAAGCAAATATCTCCTCTGCACCTAAAGAAAATGACCTAATAAATAAGTGGGGCACTCCCCTTTCTATTACCTTTACTGATCAAGGAAAAAAACAAGATTGGACCACCCGAGGATTTGAGTGGGGACTCCGCTTATATGTACATAACCATGATACAGGACTCCGTTTCAAAATAAAACTCCTTAAGACTCCCCCTAGCAGTGTTCATGTGGCGGCAGGCCCCAATAAAGTACTTAGCGCTGGGAGCTCCAACCGCTTAGCTCCTATTCCCCCCTCCCATAACAATACCACCCTTACCACTGACCCTCCACCCCTGCAATTAACCATGCCCCCTGCACCACCCTCTTCTGAACAAACCCTCCTCACCATGCTTAAAGAATCGTGGAACTTACTCAACTCCACGCAGCCCAGCGCAGCCTCTAATTGTTGGCTTTGCTTCCACTCCTCTCCACCATTTTATGAGGGTGTAGCAATTCTTACTACCCTTGTACCTACCAACGACACCCAGAACATACTCAGATTTCAAGCTTCTCATAAAGAAGGATTAACCCTGACTCAGTTATCAGGAATAGGGATATGTGTTCATGGCCAATCTGTTAGGCCACCCCAGGAACTCATGCCATTGTGCAATCAAACCTTCACCCCCTCTCCCTATGACCTTTATATACCTGCTCCTAATGGGACATATTTTGCCTGTGCCACTGGCCTAACTACCCATATTTCTGTCCACACATTATCTACTCACCATGATTTCTGTATTCTAGTTCAATTAATCCCTAGGATTGACATCTACTCAGCAGATCAGTTCTTCCCTCTCCTACGTGAAGATTCCAGCCGTCGAGTCAAAAGAGAACCTATCGCTGCTGCCACCCTGGCCCTTGTCATTGGCCTTGGTGCTGTGGGCACTGGAACAGGCATCGCCTCCCTTGTTGTTTCTGATCAACAGTACAATAGACTTGCTGCAGCCATAGATGCAGATTTAACTGAAATTCAAAAAGGCATTACAGCACTCACTGAATCACTCCAGTCACTAGCTGAGGTAGTTCTCCAAAATAGACGAGGCTTAGATCTTCTCCTCCTCCAACAAGGAGGCCTCTGTGCAGCCCTCAAGGAGGAATGCTGCTTCTATGCAGATAAAACAGGCATAGTAGAAGACAGCATGAAAAGAGTCAAAGATAGCTTAGAGAAACGCAAAAAAGAGAGAGAGCAAAATGAAAGTTGGTATCAGAACTGGTTCTCCACCTCTCCCTTTCTAACCACCTTACTCCCCTCTATTCTTGGCCCCTTACTTGGACTTCTTCTGCTTATTTCATTTGGCCCTTGGGCCCTGCGGCGGCTCATGCAGTTCGTGAAAGATCAAATAGATGATCTACGAACTAGACCCATCCAAGTCCACTACCATCGCTTAGAACTCACTGAGCAAGGACTGGATGACTACAACGGTGTCTGCCCAAACGACACTCCTGTCTTTTAACACGCTGACCAAGTGGCCAATGACGGGTAACACCTGAACATGCCTTTTGCAGCCACAAAGGCAATGTCTAGTGGCCTAAGACAGGCATTGGTCTAGCTTACATCCCCCATATACAGAGGCTGGATAGTCAAAAACGGGTAAGACACGCAAAAGAGGATACCAACCTAAGACAGGAAGCAGGTCATGCTACCTGTGCTCCCATGACGGGTAAGGATTCTCTTGTTGTGAGTCAACCTAAGACAGGCACAGTCCTCTATTATGGCAACAGCACCTGCCATATATAATAAAGAAGGGGGAACTGTCAGGAGCCGTTGTCATCTGTGACACCATCTTGTGAGAGCTCAGCCATCTTCTATACTAACCACAAGAACAAGGAAGTTAGACAGTGGAAAAGTACCTGACCTTTGCCAGTGGAAAAGCACCCGCCATTTTGTTTTAAAGACTCCATCTTGTTGTTTACTTCTTCTTGGCCAGTTTTCCCGCCACAGCTTCCCGCTAAGTCCTCAACTAGGTCCGTTGCTTACGTCAAAGACTACTGAGCATGTGCACAACTCGGTGTGTGATTGGACTTTGTAAGCTACCTCATTATCATAATGGGCAACCAACCAAAAGAAGCTACTCCCTACCACGCCCCTTCAAATGCTATATATTCCCTGCCTTTTCTGCTAATAAATGAGAGCTTGACACACCCTTGCAGGCTCTTCGTGTCGTTTTTCCTCTCATCCCATTTCATAGGTGGTCGCGGCTCCCCCGAGGTCTCCCACGTCTTAATAGGTCCTCGCGGGCGAGGACATGTTTGCTCTTTGTTGTGGGTTTTTTTCTTTTTCCTTGTAGTTATACATATAGAAAATTAGAGGCTATTGCTGTCTTCCCTTTCTGTACTTTGTATATTTCCTATCTTATGATCCATGTTGTAAATCAATTCTTATTTGTTAGATTATGTCCTTGAATATTTCCCTCAAGGTTCATGAAGTCTTATTTCTGGTATACCTCTCTACACTACTCTTTGGGACTTTGCAACTCTGAAAATAGTTACCTATGTCTGGCCCTGGCATACGATATTGGGCTGGGTATAGAATTATAGAACCCTAGTTTCTCTAAATTGTTTATTAATGAGAAGCCCAGTGCTGACCTCTCGAAGTGCAAGTGATAATCCTCTCCCCACACAGGGTTCAGGAAGAGCCCAGCCCACTGGTCCTTCTCCTCTAGGTTTACAGGGTCACAAGTTCTGAGAGTTCCTCCAATGCTCACAGGCCCCAAGCAAATAGGTGCATCCCTTCTCCAAGGTCTCTGCTGGATGAGCCTCCTTAGGTAGCAGCAAAACCTATAGACTTCACTTTGGACCTCCAGAAGGATCCAGCCTCCTCTTTGTGGGTTCTGGAGCTCTCTTCCCACTGGCTCCCCTGGAAAGTTCAGGAGAATGTGTGGCCTCAGATGTTCCCTCTGGCTCTCAGACTATTTTGTTTCTACAAAGAGAAAACAGAAGGGGTGGGGTACAGAGAGGAATTCTGAAACATGGTCCCAGGCTCTGTACTTCATATTTGTATAACTTTTGTATACATTTTCTCATTTTATCCTTATAACAACCTTCCAAATAGAGAGGGACTATAAGCTCATTTTACAGAGGAGGGCGTAGAGGCTGAGGAAGTGGTTGACTTAACCAGGTCACATGGCTAGTGAGCCACGGGGACAGAACAGAACAAGTGTTCAAGCATTCTGACATCCACTCCAGTAATTTTACTTTCCTAGGTATTTTTCAGAAGTGCAGATTGCTCCACTCAATTCCAAAACACATCAAACAGAATATACCACTAGACATCGGGTTGAGGGGGAATCTCTTTTCCTATTATCTTATCAGCAAAAAAGCATTTGGAATTCTCAGATGTTCAACAGCTGTTCCTTTTTTTTAGCCCACCACATATATTTTTCTTTATATTGTATATTCCTACTCAGACAGGTGTTCAGTTCCATACACAAACCTGTGAGGAATTTGAGAACCCGCATGATTCTTTCTGAATTGTGGCCTGCTTCTTCTGGATCAAAGAGAATTGTGAAAAATTATCTCCTGCATCACTCGTAATTACCATTAATAAGATTTATCTCAGAAGTGGCTCTTTTATAAGAACCACAAAGAAGGAGAAGTCTGCAGCACAAGAGAAAGAACTGGTATCATTTCACAAAGTAAAGTTTCAGCACAAACATTGTAAGTATACTGATAATGAGGTACCCACTTATTAAGTTCTCCTTACGCCAGTCTAGTATTTTATAGAATACTAGTAAGTATTACACTTACACAGAAAAATGGGTCTGACTTGGTGGTTTAGAGCCATGTTTCTCAAACTCTAGGGGGCACTGGACCACCTGGATGCTTTTGGAAAAACAGATCACTGGATCCGGTCCTAAGAGATTCTGATTCAGCCTATCTGCAGTGGCCTGAGATTCTGCATTTCTATGAAATTCCAGGTGGTCTCTTTCAAGGTCCTTCAGTTCTTTCAAAGTCGCTCTGTTTCCCATCAAGAAACCCTGAAATCTTCCTAGTGTTTCCTGACCCTTAATTCATGGTTGAAATGAGAACACAGAAGGTAGCATGATTTTCCAGAGAGCTTTCATTTTAATAGCATCCATGTGAATGCCAAAAACTTCAAAATCAAATACAGAAGACCCTGGAGAAATGGATGCATAAATGGAGATTCTACTTGCCCTGTGCCACCCAGACTACTCTGTTCTGTGAAGGGAACCACATACCTGGTGTGCGATTGAAGCTGAGTCTTACTTGTTTCAGAAGGGCTCAGCAACCTGGGGACAGGCAAGGAGAGATGGAGAGAACTTAATTATTTTTTCTTAAAGTTAGATCTCCTTCAAAGTATGCTGTAATGCGCTTCCAGCTATGGACTTGATAATGCGTATTTTATAAAAGTAGAAAGGAAGCTATCTTAAGGTAGGGATGAGGGCAAGGGCTAGAGAGGGAAGTAGAAAAGTACAAATATATGAAAGCATGCTCAGTGTGTGGCCCTAAAATGCCCAAATCCAAAAAGACTCCACAAAGACCTGTGAAAACCTCAGTAGCTCTCTTTTGCAGAGAAAAAGTTCTGGAAGAGTTGAGATATGTGGTGGCATAATTGAGAGACACTGAGGTAACAACAGTGCCCTGCTGCCTCCCTCTGTCCATAACTAATCAAAATGTAACAACACTGAGGGGTCGGACCTTGGCTTTATTCTCTAGCTGGCAGAGATACCAAACCTTAAGGCAAAAAGCTCTGTAATATCCAGCTGCCTTATTTACTTTCAGCTGACCCAGAGAAAGGCCACAGGACTGCCCCCCTTGGGGATGTACCTGATTATGCACTAGATTTGATTTTGAAAGCCAAGAGCTCTCAAAAAAGGTCTGGGAGATGTTTGGCTCTGTTTGTACCAAGTTAATAGTCAAAACATCTCTGTTGGTTAATTTCCCTTGCAAATTCTGTTCCTAGTAGCAAAATTCCTAGTTTATGTCATATCATAATGATCTGGCTATATATTTCAGTCAATCCCTGATCTCTTAATTCCTTGGAGGTGGCAGGCATGGCTGACTGGTTTCTTTTCCTTAGTGTCTTGGCATAGCACCTTTCCAACCCCAGTGCCTATGGGGTGAAGTAACCTTTCTTGCTGTGGTTCCACTGTGTCATGGCAGTATCCACATATTGTTATCTCTGATGAATGCAACCAAAAAGGAACATACTTCCACTTTATCCAGGAATGAAGAAATGGAAATGCATTATATTAATAATCCTCATCTTTTGGGGGCCTTCCCTGTGCCAGCCACTTTGCTTGCATCATCTCATGCAACTTTGACAACTCCATGAAGGGGAAGTGATATTGCCGCATTACAGACATAGAAACTTAGGCTGGGAGGCATGACTTGCCTGGGGTTACATAGATAGCAAATAGAAGACCTATGGTTTGTCAGCAGATATCTCAGCTCCTTTTAATCTACCATCTTCCCCCACTCCTCTTCCATGGGGGTGTAAAGACCTGAGAAAAACAGCAGAAAAGTACTTCAGGATGTCCTTTGGTACTCCACAGTTTCCATAACATGCCTACTATTAACAGTAAGGTAAGCCAATTGTACGGAGCAAGTTGTCCCTTCCCTAATCTGAACCAGTTTATCCTAGAATCTCAGCCTTAATTCAACCCACATTTATGAACTCCCTTCTCCATGCCAGACATTATACCCAGAGATGGAGAAACCACAGCACCAAAAAAGCACACGTCCCCACCTTTGGCAAGTTCCCAGTGATCAAAGAAAAACACATCAGCAAACTTGTAAGCACTGAATGCGTTTTTAAGTGCAATAAAGTACAATGCAAGAGTCTAGCTTTCAGAAGAGCTAGGCTTCCCAAATAAAAACAGAAAATGATATACACTCCAAACCCTTCAGATTTCTCAAGTAATATTAATGGAGTCTATAAGCTCTGAACAAGCCAGACGAGTCATGCCCACTCCACCTGCACTGCCAACCAGCACATAGACTGGCTGGTTCGTGCAATGGTCTTACAGGCAAAGCTCTCTGAGGAGGCAGAGATTTCTGCTGTTCGTTATTTTTCATTCTCTAAATCTTTCCACACATTTACTCCTTTTGGCGACAGGCCTGACTGAATTAGATAGCTCTATAGTGCTCACAGATGACAGGTTCCTACAATCTATGAATCCTCAAGAATACTCCCTCAGTGTCAGACAGACATACAAAGAGGTTACAATTAGGAACCAGCCATTCATGGTAAAGGCTAATTGTATTTCCTCAGTAAAAAGAGGGGCAGTGGTGTGAGACTCATAGCAGCTCTCAAGAGCCTGTTGTTAAATATTCAAGAATTCTGTGAGTCATTCGTTAAATACAGCCATTACTAAAAAATTAATTACTTAAAACTTAAGCAAATAGTGTTAAAAACAAAGGTAACAAATACCCAGAACAGCTTTACTCTGTACTTATTTCACATTTTACTATTGTCATGCTCTTGAGGTCATGTGTAGCTATCCTATCTGTATATTCTTGGGGATTCTTGGGGAAAACTTCCCAGCTCTGTACTCCTTGACATCACGTTGGTAACTTGAATTTGACTATGGTGGGAGTATTTAAACCATGATATTCAGCAAATGCTACAAAGAAATGCGTTTTTTAGCCCAGAGAGCCAGTTAAACTTACCAGCATGGTACTGGGAAAGAGGTTTCTCTCCCGGAGAATTGCAAACAGTATAATGTTAACCACAGACCCAAAGCAAACACAATCAGAAAGAGCTGCAAAAACCTCCAGGGAAGACAGATGCCGACAGGACAATCTGAGGATAATCATGATGCCAGTGGAGTAGGATGGAACTCAGCACAACCTGCTCAACCATACCGCCCAGACTGGCCTACAGGCCCTGGGGTTGGGTCCGCACAAAGGAGACTCAGCCCTCAGAGCTTCCCCAAATTTCCGAAGTTGGACAACCAAGAACAGACTGGCAACATGCGTCACTAGGAGAGAAGTCCAGATGGCTGTCAAGACAGAAATGTGGCAGGTTGTCCATGAACTAGAAATAACCAGATGCAGACTCAAGAAAGAGCAACATCTCTGTCATCTCAGAGATGACAAGTCTCACCCCGGAAGCTGAGAAATGTGGGCCTGGGGTCTACGGTGCAAGAGGTGAACTTCATTTTTCAGGATTCGATGTTTTTATTCAGTTAACAATTAGGGATCACTTCGATTTTTAGGGTTTGAGGGAATAGTCGCTGGTATATTGTCCAATAGCTGGTTCGGCATTGGTGGAAATGTTCCTGTCCAGACACATGGCCCTGAACAGCAGCAACCCCTTCACTGAGCCGTTGAGCACCTGAAATGTGACTAATGCAATTCAGGCAATGGATTCTAAATTGTGCTTGATTTCAATTACTATAAATTTGCATTTACATGACCATGTGTGGCTGGTGGCTCTCATATTGGATGAGGCAGCTCCAGCGAATTTGAAGTTTGGAAACAGCATTCAATCATAGTGAATACAAGTAATAAAGTTGGGATAATAATTAATTGAACAAAGTGTAGTTTCTTGGTGGGCTGGGTTTATTAAAGTATGTTCAGCTCATTTGGCTGCACATCTATGATTATGGACTCCCAAAGGGTCCACTTGGAATACTAAATTTCTGTTAGATTGCTGAGAAGTCCAGTCTTATCACTTAACCGTGCCACCTCCATCAGCATCCCGAGAAATGGTCCTCCCAAGGCAGGTCAGTGCCCTGGGTGGACTCATCTCTCCTAGCTCGTGTCCCTGGTGTCATCAGCCTTTGGATGTAACCGGTCAGCTCCTGAGCCCTTGCTGACCAAGGCAGGCAGAGAATTTGACAAGTTTGCTCCAACTTGTCAAACCACAGGGTCTGTCAGCTAATTACTGAGCTGTGGCCTTCTTGATTCCTGCCCTGTCTGCCATAACTGTGGGACTAAGTGCCTTGGTTTTCTCTCCTGTCTCCACATCCCTGCTGGGGCTGGAGCTTCGAGCAGCAGCCTGAACTTTAAGGCCATAATAACGCCTCAGCCTCAGGTTCTGGTGGGGTCCTCCACCATACTGCACACATGCAACATTTGGAGAATTGCAGCAGCATGGCCCAGTTGCCAGACCCAAACCCCTTAAGTTCTGAGGCCCCCCAGCTTGTATCTGGTATGCCCGTTTGGTACAATGGTCACCCTTCCGGAAGGAGAGAGGCAGCCCCCTGAGGTGTCCTTCCTGACCAGTGTGATAGAGTGGGGTCCAGGGAGGAAATCCTTTCGCTTATCTTAGCAGGACTTTCATCTGGACTTCCAAAATAACTCAGACAATTTTTGAGACTAAGTGGAGCTTTATTTCTAATAGAGCATAATAACTGGGCTTCCAGAATAAAAAAAAGCTGTATTTATTTTACTTCCATTAGTAAATAAGAGCTTGCAATTCTGATTGATTTAGAACTTTCTTTTTTAAAGAACAGATGTCTTTGTGTCCTTGTTTGTGTCTTTATAGTCACCTTTATTAAGGTATAAACTACAGGCAATAAAATCCATCCTTTTTGGCATATGGTTCTATGAGTATTGACAAATACATACAATCCTGTAACTACCACCACAATCAAAATATAGGACAGTCCATTACAACAAAAGGATTCCCTCGTGTCCCCTTTGAAGTCAATCCCCCCACCTACTCCCAACCAGCCACTGATCTGCTTTCTGTCCCTGTGGTTCTGCCTTTTCCAGATTGCCATCTAAATGGAATCACACAGTGGCTAGCTTTTTTACTCTGTGTCTTTCAAGTTAGAATAATGCATTAAAGAGTGGGATTTTCTATTTCACTTTTTCACAGTCTAGCTAACAGTTGTAGGGCACCGTGACAAGTGCTATACGAAGGTGGGTCCAGGGAGCAGGAGAGATGCCTACCAACACTGCCAACAGGTCATGGAAGTCTTCTCAGAGAAAGGAATGCCTGAGACCAAAAAAGAAGGCAGTGTTCGTGGAGGAGGGGAAATTGGCAGAAGACGGTCGAAAGGAACAAGCTTCCAGTTAGAAGATAAGTAGGTCCTGGGGATGTTCTGTGCAACATGATGGCCGCCGCTAACTCTGCTGTGTGAGACGCAGAGACATTGCTGCGGAGTAAATTCTAAGAGTTCTTATCACAAGGAGATTTTTTTTTCCTTTTGTTCTTTTCTTTCTCCTCTTTTTATTTTATCTATATGGGAAGACGGATGTTAGCTGAACCAATTCATTTCACAACATATGTAAATCAAACCATTGTGCTGTATACATTATATACAGTGATGTACATTGATTATTTTTCTGTAAAGCTGGAAGAAAAAGCTAAGCACCACCTGCTAAGGTAAGGAAAGAACCTTTACAGGTAGAGGAAAAGTGCCTGCAGAGAGCCATTAAAACAAATGAGCTTTCTACCTAAAAAAGAGAAGCTGCTAAAGAGCAAAGGATCCTACACTTTAGAGACCAAGGCAGGCAGAAATCTGCCACTCTAAGACTCACGTATAAAGAATGCATGCTTCTAACCAGCAACTTTCCCCTACGTACATCCCTCTATTGTCTCAGACAGCGAGGAAGAGGCAGAATCTTTCAAGTTGCAAATCTATCGGTTGGAACAGATTCTACAGAATACCTCACCCTGTCTTGAGGGCTTGGAGAGGTGAGACCAGGGACCAGGGAAGAGTTCTGAGTTCCAGCTCTAACATTTTCCCTGCCACATAAACAGGGAGAAAATAATTTATCACTTAATGGGATTGTATATCCTATTGGCTTCCCTATGCGAATGTTAACAGGACAAAATTGAAAAAAAAATAATCTGAAGAGTCTTGGCCAAGTGTTTCTTGATTTGGGGGCAGTCAGCACTGTAGCCAACCCACTGCTTTATTTTGGACAAGTCTCTTGACTTTCCGTTACGGTCTTCTTTTCTGTTACAAAAAAGAAAAAGAGAGAGGAGAATAATGAAGTTGGACTACACCATTTCGAAAATGCCTTCAAGCTCTTCAATTTTATGATTTTAGAAGTTGACGTCAAAACCATTGCACTTAAGGAAACTTGAAGCACACTCAGAAATGGGGTGGAATAAAGGCTCCATTCAAGATACCCTCATTCAGGGAGCACAATGAAGCTTTTTGTTGGGGTGGTGGGTAGAATGGCAGAGAGAGAATCAGGGAGGCCTGGTGCCGACTCTCCACCGCAGATGCCCAGTGAGTCACTAAAATCGTGGTAGCAGTGGAGAGAGTGAAAAGGAGGAGCAAACAGAGTGCCATCAGTATGCCTCGTTCCCATTTTGGGGCCATCAGAAGCAGCTCTAGAGGGCATTGCGCCCAGGCAAACTCTGTCCCTATTAGAAGGCAAACTCAGCCACATCCATCCTCATCAACCCCAATGTTTTTCTAGTCCCTTTACCAGTGGACTGTTGGAAATGCTATGGTCAATTAGGTCAGAATCACACGTACAGGCTCTAGAAGACTCAGAGCCATTCCCAAATGGAAATCATTCTCCAATTCTGCACTTTTTCCACCGCCTCTCTGCTGCCCCTGTCCCTGGTCTCGGCTTTGTGTCTGTCCCCTGTCCTGTGGATATGCTACCACCAGGAGCAGTGCCAGGATCACCTTATCTTCTCTGGAGGGTGGCACAGGGCCTCTTCCCAGCTCCCTTTGCACATTGATGCACCAGCTTCATCAGGGGACTCCAAGAGGGTGGAGGTTGTAGCCCCAGCATGAGCCACAGATTCACGGAACATCAGGCCTAGAAGGGACCCCAGAAAAACTAAGTTTGCTGTGTTCAAACCTTTTAAAAGTAGAGCAAATCTTCTCAAGTAAACTTGGCAAGGAAAACCAAAATGAAAAGGTGATAAAAGCTGCAGAAATGGGGCATAGAGGTAGAATGGAGGTGGACAGAGGATCTTAACATGCCAAGTCTATCACACCCAAAACAGGCACACATAAGCACACACACACATGCTGTCGGGGAAATTTATGCTTTACAAAATCTTTTCCTAATCCAGAAATACTCTCCACAAAAATCAGTAGAGAAAGGAAACACTTTTATTGGAGGGTAAACATTAAATCAGAATCTAATGTACATCACAGGCAATCTGCTAAGAGACTACAATAGCAGAAAGCCATGACACCCACCCTTTGACACAGCCATGCAGGTACAACCCAGTTATGCTCAAGACAAACAGTAAGCAGTGATCAGGTGAGAGCGCTTGACAGCACTACTGGTCATATATCGTTCATCTTAATTCTGCTTGGTAGTTGGGGTGACCATCTCTGTTGGCTAATTGACTTTACCTAGAAGAAAAAATACAAACTCCTGCCTTTATAATAAGAGGTAGTTTTACAACTTAGAGCAAGGTGCCCACAGAAGTTAGGCTCCTACTTCCCTGAGACTGGGAAGTAGGGGTGCTATCTCCCCTGAGGTTTACATTTCAAAGAAATGGCTCCCAGGTCTAAGGACCTGGGCATTATTGGGCCATAAAGCTGACAAAAACCTTATGTAGTTTCTAAAGGTAAAATGCTCTGATGAAAAAAGAGAGAAAGGAAATCTCTTACTATCAACAGGGGGAATTAAGCCTCTTATGTTGAATTGGTATTTGTCCTTACAATGCACGTACATGTGTGCACACACACTCACACACAGCATGTACTGAAACCATCAATAATTCTAAACTAACCAGTCTGACTCCTGCTGTTCTGAGACAACCCAGACCCATTCTGGGTGAGGACTTCATGGGTGATAATGTTACTGTCAGGGACATATTACAAATCCAGCTTGTCTACCCTCTTTACACTTAGCAGAGTCAAGAGTTAGAGCGGTGATTCCCTGCCTGGCTAACAGTGGGACAACGTGATGTTTGGGCCCCACCCCAGATCAATTAAATCTGAATCTCAGGAGGTGGGCCCAGACCGCTCCTATGGTTTAAAGAGGAAAGAGCCAATTCTAATTTGCACCCCGGGCTGAGACCCATTTAGCTACCTTGATAAAACAGTGGCCTTCAGTCCTGGATTCACTCTAGAATCCCAGGAAAGTTTATAAAATCCCGATGCTTAGACTAAACTCCTGACTTAGTATAGGAGCATCTCTGGGGCTGTGACTCAAATATTCATATTTGAAGATCGCTGGGTGAGTCCAGGGAGCAGCCAAGACTGAAAAGCACTGGGCTGAGAGTTCACCTCTGCAGAGCAGCAGATTCAAAGCCCGGGGCTGTGGACTCATAGGCATGGGTTTCACCCCAACCTGATTTGGGGATATTTGTATTACCTACTGAGTAATGTTGAGCTCAACAAATGACACAGGTTTGGATCATGTTTAGTGCAGTGCATGTCATATATTGACAATAAATAGTAGCCATTATTATTATGGGTACTTATAATAGTTAAGTAAAATTTAGTTCGTTTCAACTTTTTGCTCTGGATATGAAGTTTACTATCTAATGGAAATATTCCACTCTGTATGACTCTGTTGGCGTAAGTCTCATTTCTGTCTGCTATTTCTTCTGTCTTTACCTGTCCTGGTTTCTTTTTTGTCATCAAACCAAACTAAGGGATTCTCTAGGGGAAAAGGACATGCTTCCTCCCACCTTGCCTGACCAGCTCAGCCCCACACTTCTGAGCAACCCGAATCCCCCAAGATGGTGGTACTTGGCCACAGAGATGAGGTTTTCATATTGAGAGTGAGGGAGTAAGATTGTCCTTGTGATTCTCAAACTTTAGCTACATTGGGTATCACCTGGGGGGCTTGTTAAAACACAGATTGCTGAACCCACACCTAGAGTTTCTGAGGTAGCAGATCTGGGGGGGGGACTGAGATTCTGTAGTTCTCATAAGGTCCCAGGTGACACTGAGGCTGTTAACGATCACACTCAGAACCACTGGTCTATGCAATGCCTCCTTCTTTGTCATGCAAGCAAGAAAAGAACATTCCGTAGCATGCCCCTTTGTTCTCTGGGTACCTCCGTGGCCACCCAAGCTTGGGAATGCTTTGGAGCAACTCTTGAGAAACACTTCACAAGGTTTCACTTCAGGCAGCTTTCAAAAGAAGAAATATCTACATAAACAGACTTGGTGGTTTTGAGAGAGGTCCCCTGCCTGTTCACCAGCCCATATGAAAAGGCTCTTTGTTACCAGCACAGTGAGAGAGGGCTGGTGGTGGGGGCTAGTTTCAGACAAAATTCTTGTTTTCATTTTGCTGTTGTTTTTCATCTCCACCCCCATCAATGTCTCACCACACCTTGAGCTGACTCCTTTCTTGCCCCAGGAAGTTGTCTATCACACAATAGAGAAGAACCGGAGCACTTTAGACATGCAAATGCATGGACATTGCTCCAATGCTGTAGTGTTAGAATATGGTAAATAAGTAAGAGCTGCTCCAAAAATACCAAGGAATCGGAACTGACTTTAAGAATAAGAGCTTTCCTTTTGGGAGAACAGGAGGTGGAGAAGGCTGGGAAAACAGTAAACAACACGTCAAGGAAAAGTTCACTTTAAAAAATAAACGAATGGAAGGCAAAGGCACCTGGGGGAGGAGAGAGGGGAGACCCAAGAAAATTGGAAAATGGAGAACAGAAAGTAGTTCTATTTCAACCAAATGTAGGTAAGATGACTCCGTTCATTTTTAAGCACAATGGCTTTAACAAGATTTCTGCTCACTCCACACTAAAGTTCTTTTACAACAGCCTCAGGACCTGCTCCTCCTGAACTTTTTGGATTCATCATAAGGTTGCCGGACTGAGTAGGTAAAACTCCAGGGCACCCAGTTACATTTAAATTTCAGCTATTTCATACATGGTATAGTATATACTTATACTAAGTAGGTTCTCACTGTTTATCTACAATTAAAAAGTAATCGGGTGCTGTGGGTAAAATTGCAATATTTCCAGAATCTCTCACCTGGCCTTAGTGCATCTCTGTATCAATAGACGTTTTCAAGGGGTGGAGAGAAGTAGTCCATCTTCATATCAATAGGAGATTATGAGGGGACTCAAGGGGATATGTGGACCAGAGAGGTTGGGTGGGGTCCCCTTTTGCAGCTGGGTGGAGAGAGACACAGGCGAACAGAAGTGGACGACTGCTTGTATGCCATAAATGGGTTTCTCCCACTTTATTTCTCCATTTGACTGATTTCAGTTTCAAAGGAAGAGCAGCCAATGGGCAGAGCTGCGGGCCGGGTGGCTTGTGATCAGCCAGGAGCCCTCCCCTATAGTTGTCTGCACTGACAGCTGGGCTGTCTTTCGGGGCTTGAACCTGCGGCTACCAACCTGGTACCACGCCAACTGGCTGGTTGGTCACCGACCTCTTTGGGGGAAAGAATTGTGGCAAGACTTATGGGCCTGTGGTCAGACTAAAATAATTACAGTATACCATGTGACAGGTCATTTGCCACTGGCATCACCAGGAAATGATGAAGCAGATAAATTGGCCCAGATATGTTGGTTAGAAGGCAAGCCTGCCTCTGATGTAGCCCAATGGCTGCATCAGTGTTTGCTGCATGCAGGGCAAAAGACAATGTGGGCTGTAGCCCGTCGGTGGGGCTTGCCTTTGACCTTTGAAGAAGTTAGCAGAGCCCGGCAGGAGTGTGTCGTGTGCTCCAAGAGGGACTTACACGGAGTTCCACAGCAACATGGAACAATAGCTAAGGGGCGTATACCCCTCGTCAGGTGGCAGATAGACTATATTGGGCCTCTACCTGTGTCAGAAGGATATCAGTATGCTATGACCTGTGTGGACACAGCTACTGGACTTCTGGTTGCTTTTCCTACCCGTTGTGCAGACCAGCAGATGATCAAAAGAGGCCTGGAGCGTCTCTTTGCTGCCTATGGCCGACCACAGGTAAGTGAGAGTGATCAGAGCACCCATTTTACTGGACAAACACTGCAAGAATGGGTGCGACAGCTGGGAATCAAATGGAAGTTTCATGTGCCGTACAATCCTACCACAGCAGGCATGATAGAGAGGCACAATGGCTTGTTAAAATTTGGACTAAAGTCAGATACCAATAGTCTGCGGGGATGGTCAGTCCACTTATGGACCGTGCTACGACGTTTGAATGAGAGACTCTGAAAGGGAGCCCTGAGCCCCATAGACATGTTAACACAAATGGCTGCCTCCCCTATATAACTGCAAGTGCAAACCAAGGAAGAATCACTGACACCGAGGTTCGGCCACCAGAATAATATCTTGCTGCCAGCACCAACTGTACTGAATCCCAGAGACTCCATTGAGTGGACATGGCCTTGGACCTTTAGACACATGGACCAACGATGGCTGGCTCTCCTGGCACCTTGGGGACAAGGCCTGGAAGCTCACCTCCTGTGTATTCCTGGAATAACAGCAGAGTGGCCACCAAAGGTCACAGTAGTATATCCTGAACGGCCAGAAGATAGGAGCATCTTACCGGGGAGTTTTGTTTTATCATTCTGGCCAGTGCATGCACCTCCAGTACACTATATATAGACCCTTTGGTAACCCCCACAAGGAGAGGAGTAAAAGTATGGTATACTAGACCTGGACAGGACCCCCTTCCTGCTACACTCCTATCACAGGACCACTCTCTTGCATGCATCCTACCTGATGGACAAGATTTGCCTATGTTGGTGGCATTAAAACATGTGTCTTATAGCCCCTAAAGTCTTTGTTATTAAGAACCTCCTTTGGCTTGAGGATTATTATAATTTTTGTTACCTGTATCTTAATTTTTATTATCTCTAAGTTGTTGTTATCCTCTGCTGCTATTGTGGAATCTGGTTACAGGGTTCCAGCTTTCTCGCACAAGGACCATTGCAGAAGATGGAAAGCATGTAGGTTGTAAGGCGAGAATCCTGGTAGGGGTGGAGTGTGGAGAAGTTGGGGTTCCTATGGCCAAGATCCTCACTGAACTTAAATGTAACTGGCCTGTTGCTATGCTACCGCCTCCACACCTTTAGGCAATAAGCCATTATTGTGTTAATGTAAGGAGTTCCGCCCAGTGCTCTGCGCGAGACAGGGTGGTGGGGCTGGAAGGCTGTAGGAGAGCGGAGCAGAGGCTGGAGTGGTGGCAGCGCCGAGGGACTGACCTGCCACCTCGAAATAAAGTTGGGTATAACCTTTTCACCCCAAGAACCCTTTGCTGTAAATTTCTTTGGTCACAGTGAATCTATAGCGAACTTGCCTGGGGCTGAAACTCATTTGCAAGACAGGGTTTCTCCCACTTTATTTCTCCATTTGACTGATTTCAGTTTCAAAGGTATTTTGTCCCGGATTGGGCAAATATTTTCCCCCCAGACTTACAGGTGCCCTGTATTTTATTGGGCAATCTATGTCATCACCCAGCTCTTAATGTATATTTTTTTATATAAACTCAGGAATTGGGCTCAGACCCTATCCCTTATTTTCCATAAAGCAAGCCAACCACCTGTCATCTTTACTACAGTTCTGGGAAGATAAGAGTTTTTATATCATAGAAGTACATACAATTTACTATTCGGTGTGGAGTCCAGCTTTCCCAAAAGCTCTCCAGCCATTTCCACAACTCAGATTCCACTTGGCTCAATTTTCTCTGCATACACTCTTTTTCAATGCCTCTCACACCCAAACTCCAATTCACTTGAAATGCCAAATATTTCTAAGGCTTTTTGTTATTTGATTCTTCCTGGCCTTTCTCAGGTCTCATTTTGCACCCCCAAATAATGTATCAAAGTGTCCAGTAGGAGCTTTAAAAATAAACAAGCCTAGGTTCACACCTGAAGATACTGATTTAATTGACTTAGGGTGGGGTCTAGACATTGGTAATTGTAAAGGACCCCAAGGAATTCAAATGGGCGGCCGCAATTGAGAAGTACTGGCTTAGATAAGTGCTACTCCAACATTAATTTTCACAAGAATGAGGGAGGATCTTCTCAAAATGTGGGTTCTGATTTAGGAGGTTGGCCTTCAGTCTGGGGTTTTGCATTTCCATCAAGCCCCGAGGCGATGCTACTACTACTGGTCGGAAGGCCTTTTTAGCAATAAAATTGTAGAGGGAATCAAAACTAGGTGTTAAGACCCTCTTTTGAAGTGGCCAGCATTGATTCACAGATGCCACAGTGCGCCAGATGCCAGGCAGCCAGGGTGGACAGGTGGACACTCCTAACAGCATGAAGGTAGAACAGGCTTTCTTGACCTCATTAGCTTCCTCAGAGTTTAGGATTTGTACGTAGCCGAGATATTTAGATCCAAGCACTTCCTTGATAAAACAACAAGACCAATATTTATATATTTTATATATCTCTTGATTTGTTTCAAAGCACTTTACAATAGCTATAGCTTGATGGCCTCAACTCCTTTGAAAGGCATGCACGAGACTTATAAGTCCCCATTCGGCAGATGTAAACACTGAGGCCTGAGGATAAAGGATGCAGGGCCATTACTAAAGTGGTCAACAAATAAATGTTTTGTAGTATCACTGTTATTATTACATCCAAATGTAGGCTTTAATATACCATAATTAATTCTAACCCGGTGCTTCTCAAATGCTGACGTGCAAACAAGTCCCTGGGGTCTTGATAAAATGCACACTGATGCAGCAGGTCCCGATGGAGCCAAGGTTGGGCAGAGCCGAGCTCCTGGGGGACGCTGCCTGGACCGCACTGTCAGCATCAGAGAACTCAAGCTCGCCTCAGTGGACTGCACAGCCTCAACGCTGACACTCAGTGGACTCGGCTTTCTCAGCAGGGGCGTTCTTCTCCTGTGTGCCTAAGCACTTAGCAAATGCAGGGCTGTAAGAACGGACTGTGGTTTGGGACTGTTTATCACCATTGAAAATTTGGAAACAATGCTTTGGGGAAAATGTGTTTTTTTTCTCCTTGTGCTTTAAGTTATCTTCTAAAAAATAAATGTAAGTGATATATAGTCTGAACATTTCAGGCTTCATGGTTTTTCTCAGATGCCCATGGATGGGACTCTACTCCACTACACCTGTGCGTAAAGGGCAAGGTTTACAGAAGCGGTATTGGCGCGTGTCTTAGCTTCTCCCCTTGAGCACAGGTCTGTGGAAACACACAGGTTTTACTTTGCAAAAATAACCAATCCATGTGGTGGTGGTGGTGGTGGTGGGTTTTTTTATTTGTTTTTATTTTTGTTTTATTTACTCTCACCTTCAAAATGAATACTTTTCCTCGGCTGGTGTCAAAAAAAAAAACCCAATGTTCTAAAGATGAATTCCAAGTTACTAATGCAGGCAGTGCTTGATGTCAAAATTGAGATGTCAAAAACAAGGCAGTGTTTTTTGGAAACAGCTCCCAGTTGACAGTGTCCTTAAAATCATCCTTTTACAGTTCCCAAGAGGACTAATAGGAGTGTTTACAAAGGTCTCCAAAACTCTCTTGCTCTTGGTTTGGGGTGAAAAAAAAAGGAATGAAAAACATCACCCCTTACACACATGCACACACACACACACACACACACACACACACACCTACACTCACAGTTCTCAAAGTGTGTTGCCATTGTTTGTTTTCAGAAAGTTCTCACATCTTTCTGCAGTGATGCACAGAATTCTCAGTGATGGCACCTGCATTCTCTTCATACAATTCACTGCTTTAATATTGGTGATAGATTTATTGCATTAAAAGCCTCAATTTTCCCCTCGTCCCTCTGCCTTTAGTGCTGACCTCCCATACTGACCCCGGGCTGGCCTTCTGACTGGTCTTGGCCAATAGGACAAAAATTAACTTGATGCAAACAGAAGCTTGTAAAGCATGGGATCTGCTTCATCTCTTGCTTCTGCCTTACCTGTCCTGTTGGAGGCTTATGAGAGACAAGTGGAGGAGAGCGGAGTTATCTCAGCTGAGGCAGACCTGCACCAGCCATTCCCCAGCAGGGCCACCAGCTAACAAAGCATGAGCAAGCCCAGTGGGATCCACTGGCCCCAGCCCCCATCAGCAGGACAGCCCAGCCAACACCTAGACTAGGGAGAGCTAATGCATGGTTGTTTTTTTTAAGCTGCTAAGTTTTAGGTGGTTTGTTCCTCAGAAATACGTACTGAACCCACATTTGGCACCATCTTTTGAGACTAGTAGACTGAGTGAAAAGAGTCTTTAGACTCCCTCCAATCAAGGGGTCACAAACTTAACTGCCTATAGACACCAAGCAGGAAATTTTAAAAAGTGAAGTGATCCAGCCACAGAGAAACAGAGTGATAGTGACTGATGAATCAAAAGCATGCAATGCATCTAAAAGCATTCACACTCAGGGCTGCAAAAGTCTTGAAGACCCTGTGTGAGCCAAACAAAACCCACCCGTGAGCGAAATATGCCCTGTGGGGCCCCAGCACCCGAAGTCTGATTTCTAGTTTAGTCTCTAAACTGATTCAGTGATTCCCAAAAGTGGCTGAAGATCTAGCCAGAACTTGTACCAGTGCTTCTTTCAGCACGCCTGCAAGGGGGTGAAGTCAGTAAAGCTCACAGTGTAAGTAACTACTCCAAGGTCACATTGCTAGTTAGGGGACAATCTAGGATTCAAGCTCAGGACTGTCTGGTGACCACACTTACTATGCTGCCCCTCTGTAGGTTAACTGTGAACATTCCAGATGTCCTAAACCAAAGGTCAGAAAACTATGCCCAGAAGGCCAAATCCAGCCCAGCTACCTGTTTTTGTAAATAAAGTGTTATTGGTACACACCCACACTCGTTTATCTATCGCTGCTTTCACACTACAGTGGTAGAGTTGAGTAATTGTGACAGACACCAACAAAACTGAAAATATTTGCTATCTGGCTCATTATGGGAAAAAAAAAGTTGCCAATCCCTGGCCTAGAGGTCTTCCTTGTTCTAATAACCACAAGGTCTCTGGACAGATGGGGTCTCCATCTTGCCCATTGCCGGGACCTCTAATTCTAGCTCCAGGAACGTGACTGACTCAAGGTCCAGAGCCAGCAGAGCTGGAGAGGTGAGAAGACACTGAAAGAGCATTTTGACCTAGCAGTAGCCTGAAATTCTGTAATCTTGAAGTTCGCAGCGTGAAGAAACCCATTCCCTAACCATCAAATAAACAGCGGCTTGAGATGGCATCAGTGTATGCCTGCCTGCCCCTTGGCACTGTAACCCTTTTGTTTTGCATTTCATTCAAACGTGGGAAGAAACCATGCACAGGACTCCTCTAAAACTTTCTGGAACCTTTTATCAAACAAATGATGAGGAAATCCTGTCAATCTTACCAAATAGCAAAGCCCCACTTTTCTTTTCTTTTCTTTTTTTTTTAGGAGAGAAGACAAAATATTGTGATCTAAGCTTACATTGGAGAGGAGAAGAGGGAAATGGCTTTTAAATAAAATGGTGAAGCATGAAAGCCGTGTTCTGCAGGGAGTCTCACGCACAGCTCATCCTGACAGGAACATGCTCTAGCCTACAGTCCTATTTTCATTGTCATATTATAGGAGCTGGAAGGCTGCTTACAGGCCCCAAATCCATCTCCACCCAAGCTGGCAAATTCCTGGGGAGGTGTGGATTCCATTTGAGAGTGTGTTCAACCAGAGTAGAAAAGGGATTTGCTCTGGAAGGAGCGGTCTGAAGCCTGTGTGTATATTTCCTATTTTTTTTTCCACCTTCCTTTCCTTCCTGGTCCCAGGTCTCCCCAGGCTTTGTCGAACACAGAGTCTAACATTTGGCTGCCTTGAGAGTTACCTGGGTAGCAACTTGAAAAAATACATTTCACTGGGCCCCACCCCAAACTTGCTAAATCAGAACCTGCAAAGGGTGAAATGTAGGGTTGGTATTTTTCAAACATCCTTCAGTTAATCCTAGACCATAGCCGGTTTTGCAATCATTCCCTTCGAAATGATTCCCCCAAGCTCATGAATGACTTTCATGATAACCCACCTACTCTTGCCTCTTCTAAATAAAAAAAGAGGGTACAAGGAGAGGCAAGTTTTCCCTGAACAAGTAGAAAAGATTTGAGGTTCTACTTAATGCAAGCGCTCGGTTGCTCGATTGTTCTTATTCATTACTTGTTAGCTGTTAGACTTCAGTAAATCATCTAGTCTGTCTCGGCTTTGTCTCTCAACTGTTCATTGGCAAGTTTAACTTAGGTGGCTCGAAAATTCTCTGACTGTATTTCTCTCAAAACACCCAGCTATGAAATAAACTCTGGACCATTTATTTTCATTTATATCCCAGCTCTCAACCAACGTCCTGCCACTTTTAAGATACTCTCCTTGAAATGAAGATGGATGAGTCATCTCTTTGACTCTCATCCCTGTGGCTCAACGTGTACCTAATGCAGGCAGAAAAAAAAGTACCAGAGGGAAGAGAGAGAAGAGCAGGTAGGAGGCAGAGGAATTTTCACTACTGATTGAAATCATTTCTTCAAGGTCCTCTGTCCCCAGGGCTCAGTAACTGAAGTTACTATGTATTCTACGGGTGTAAGTCACACTAAAGGTATTCAGAGGAGATTAGATAATATTTATTTGACTACAACTGGTGAACAGCTACATCCAAATATGCCAAGCAATAGCCAAAGCCCAAAAATGGTGTGCTGAACAAGGAAAGTGCACCAGGAGGGAGATGAGCAGGCCTCCGCTAATGGCAAGTGTGACAGCCAGAGAGAAGCAACAAGGAGGAAGTCCTTTCCAATCAGGGAAGCTCTGAAAGGCAATTTGCAACTGGTTACAGAAGGGAATTGAAAAGTTGCTATTGAGCTTAATTATTATCGCTATATGACATCATTGTATCTCCAGTTTCATATTGGAGTATAGTTCTCAACTGGGTTCAGTAATGAGTTACTGAAGACTCAAGCAGGTTTAGGGTTATGCAGGGGTCAAGGCTTTCTGTATATGGGCAAGGTCCAAGCAGGAATTTCCTTTACCTAATGCAAAACTGCAATAAATAAGACCACACTGTATTTATTGTTTTATAACCCGTCTTTTGTGCCTCACAACAGACTATAAACATCTTCTATCAAAATATATTAATCTTTAACATTTCTAATGACTACAAAGTGTTGCATTATAGGAGTATGCTATCTGTTTCACATAACCTCTTGTTGATAACCAGGCTGCTTCCATTGCCCTGACATTATAGACAGAGCCAGTACAAAGTCTCAGAGGCAAATACTGCCCAGACTCTCATATATTTCCTTTAAGTACATTTCTAGAAATGCAACCATTAAACCAGAAATGATAGGCATCTTTAAAATAATCTTTGCTGTCCAAATTGTCCTCTAGAAATGGATTATCATATGATAATTCCACCACCAAGCCATGTGCTACATCACTTGTGTGAGATGACGGGCAAGATAAGGAGAGAATTGAGGAATCATTAGGTGTGTGGGTCCCTGGTTCTTCTCCAATGGGGAATGGTTGACCCCTGCGCAGCCTGATTCTGTTTTAAGTACATTGATTACTATCATAGTTAGGGCTCCTCCAGACCCTAAGACAAGGATTCAGTTACAAGTGGCTTATTTGGGAGGTGATCCTATGAAATACTAATTTAGGGTGTCAGGAGAGAGAAGGGAAGATGTGAGACAGAGTATGAAAGGAAGTGAATAAAGGGTATGCTTGATAGTTATGGGAGCAGCTGAAGATTGATCTTGCTGGGAACATCTGGAAACAGTGTAGAAGACACTCCTCAGAGATATCTTCCTGAAGGGCAAGGTAGCTGCAAGGTCTGTACACCAATTCCTATTAGTTATTGGTTGAAGGCTGCTCTGGAAGGAGTTGATTCTCCAGCATTTCCAGCCTGCTGTGTGTATAGCCAGGCAAAGTGGTTCAGAGCCAGCATACTGTAATGGTAAGAGTCTTACAACCAGCAGTAATATTAGGTGATGCATGCAAAGTAGCGCCAAGTGGGTAATAGAAGGAAAATAGACAAGGTGAACCTATGATTGCCCCAGCTTACAACCTGAAAAGAGTTTTCAGGCTTTAGCACAGGGAGAGGAAACCCACACAAGGACAATAGGGAAGAGAAGCGAGTAAGCTAGAGTTTGCAGGGAAGAATACCAGGGAAGAGAAAGAAGCACAAAGAGTGAGAGAGAGTGCCCTAGAGTTCCTCAAGGGGTTCCCACTGAGTCATTAGCTGAGAACTGATCAGCTTATGCATGTGAGGAAACACCCAAGACCAGAAAAAGAACCACTCAAAAGGAGCAGGTGGAGATCAATCAGAGCTCATTCAGAATTGGAAATCATTACCATTTCCAACAACAGAATAGGGAAAACATCATGACACACATTTGATTGAGTACTGAATACTCATTTGTTTGTACATTGTTAGTTGAGATCTGGTTGAGTACTCAGAAGGATATTGCCTCTGCAATGTAACAAAATATCCCTATAATAAAGGTTCTGGTCCTGCCTAAAGAAATTTAAAAGCAAGTCTCAGATGAAGCAAATTATTTCTAAGTACAAAATTCAAGTATATTTAAAGGAATACCCCCAAATCCAGCACCCAGCAATATAAAAATTACAACATCTGACTTCCAATCAAAAAGTACCAGGCATGCAAAAGAGTAGGGAAATAGATCCCATAATAAAAAGAAAAATCAACCCACAGAAACAGAGAAATGATACAGATGATAGAATTAAATATAAGGACCTTATACAAGGAATATATGGGATCCTAAGAAAGCTGACGAAATCACAAATATTAAGGAGAGACATCGAAGATCATAGAAGATCCAAATCTAACTTCTAGAGATGAAAAACACAATGAAACACAATGTCTGCAAACAAAAATACTGTAGAAGAAAGGAGAAGTAAACTTGAAGACTTAGTAATATAAACTATTCAGATAAAACCCAGAGAGAAAATGTACCCATTTCATGTGTATATTTTAATATGTTGTGACAAATGTGTAATCACTACTACAGTCAAGATATAGAACATTTTCATCTCCTCCAAAAGTTCCCTTGCATCCCTTCGCAATCACTCTATACCACCTCAGGTTCCAGGCAACTCCTGACCTGCTTTCTGTCAGTGTATATTAGATTTGTCTTTTCTTGTGTTTTATGTAAATTGAATCATACAGTAAGCACTCTGAGTTTGGCTCCTTTTGCTTACATGTGCCTGTTTTATTGCTGAGTAGCATTCAACTGTATGGATGTGCCATTATTAGTTTATCCATCATCCAGCTGATGAACATTTGGGCTATTTCCAGTTTTGAGTAGTTGTGAATAAAGCTGCTCTAAACACTCACACACAGGTCTTTGTGTCAACAAGTTTCAGTTTTCTTGGGTAAATACCTAGTAATGGAATGGCTGGGTCATATGGTAAGTATATATTTGACATTATAAGAAACTGTTAAACTATTTTTCAAAGTGGCTGTTCTATTTTGCATTCCCACCAGAAGGTATAAGAGCTACAGTTCTTCCACATCATTATAGAACATTACCAACACTTGGTTTTGTCATTCTTTCTTTTATGTTTAACTTTTACACATTCCAGTGATTAGGTAGTAGTATCTTGTGGATTTAATCTGCATTTTCATGATGATTAATGATGTTGATCACCCTTTCATGTGATTATTGGCCATTCACAAATATTCTTTTTTAAATGTATATTCAAATCTTTAATGAATTTTAAATTACATATGGTTGCTTCTTATTATTAAGCATTAAGAATTCTTTATATATTCTAGATGCAAATCCTTTCCTAGATATGTTTAGCAAATATTTTCTCTCAATTTGTGATTTGCCTTTTCATTCTCTTAATGGTGTCTTTCAAAGAGCAGACAATTCATTTTGTTTTAATTTTAACATTTACAATTCCATTTTGCTCTTAGAAGAGTCTTGTTACCTAGGTGAGTCTGGCATCATTTTAACATTTTAGAGATAAGGTGTCAAGTAGATTCACTGCTGTATTTAAAGTCACATAGCTAGTCAGAGACAATGTCAATAAGACTACCAATCAATTTTCTGGTTCTAGATCTGTACAGAATTTGAGTGTGTTGACTCTGGAGCAATTCAGGTTCGCCCTTTTGAATGACATCTAAGAGAGACTTAGATGCTTTATGAGGTGTTGTACTGTCTGGCAGATGGAGGATTGCAAGGCTCTAGTGTAAATGTATATTCCAACTATGACTGTGTCTTCCCACCCACGAAGGAAGACATGGAGAAAGAGCAGGAGCTACCCACAGTTTCAAATCCCTTCAAGTTGAAAGCTATTTATTAAACCTGATGGATGATGGCAGAGCAAGACTGCCTGCCCTCTGCATTGTCTCTGACTTCCCATCAGCTTCCCTTCCTTTTTTGGACTTTCAAAAAAAATGCTTTTTAATGATATCCATAATTCATGAAAAGAAATGATAAAATCAAAACATATTACCACTGGCTTATAAACGCTAGTACTATTAATTATTAACAGCCCAAGAAGGAAGTCAGGAATGATCTCAAAGGTGAGAGAGATAAAGGCACTAGTGGGGGAAAAAAAAAGGTGATTGGAAGCCTTTGTGCCCAAAGGTTTCCAATTTGTACCATGCATATTCAATGGGAATTTAATGTCTTTTCTCAAGGAGCAAGCAGAAGTTTAGCTAAAATAGGGGCCTTAGCAATTATCTAATGAAAAACCCTTGTGCCACAGAGGGGAAAACCCTCAAGCCCTGAGCAGGGTCTGCCTTGCCGTGCAGGAGAGCTTTGATAGAGCAGCAAAACATGCTTCTTTTTACTGCCATTACAGTTCTCTAACTATCTTTTCAGTGCTGCACTTGACTTCAAGAGAGGAAGACAAGTGTTTTCCGAAATAAAGGGACTCATTGTTTGCAAAGCCTAAGAATCAACCCCCACTTTTATTGTTGCAAAGTTCACTGCCACCTCTCCAATGCAAATAGAATCACTCCTGCTGCTCTAGGAACTGCAAGTGTGGAGCCAGCCCACGCAGGTGGGGCTCATCTACAGTGATTTACCCAGAGAACATCAATGGCCTCAGTCCTCTGAGCCCCTGGGATTTCTCTCAGGGAGATGTTTTCCTTGGGTGCATAGAGGTTACCCTGTCTTCAGAAAATCCCAACTAGAATGTAAAAGTTTTGGGCATGGGGGACAGTTACTTCTCTGAGGCTTGCTTTCTTTATCTGTGAAATGGTGCAACTGGTATTTTGCCTCATCCATTTTTCTGAGAATTAAACGAGATGATTCACTGAAGACCCGAACACAGGGATAGGTTAGTGGAGGATGGCTAGGAACTAGATGAAGGTCTCAGAGGGAAGAGAGACACCCAAGAAGCTTGGAGAGGGCAGGAGGTGCGGTACTAAACCAAAATTCACCGCAGCCTCCTGTACAGTTTTGCTGGGGACCATGGTCACGGGGGAGTGGATAAAACCTGGATTAAAAGAGGATCCTCCCGTTGAGGACTTTCCTCCTGCTTCTCATGAGGACAGGTCCAGGAAGGTCCATGGGTGCAAGTTGAGCTCTGCTACATTTCCTACTGTAAAGAAAGGAGTTGAACCCTCTTTGGGTCCCCTTGGTTCAGCCAAATCATGCAATTGATTATGTTATTTTAAACAAAAGGACTTATTTTAGAGGTACTTCTATCATTTTTCCCCCCTCAGCATTTAAATTACACCAACATTCTAGAAAAGAGAGTATTATTCAACCTAAGGCATATGCTTTCATTGGAGAGTGGAAAAAAACAGATTTCCGAGAAGGTGGACACAAGCGGGCTCACTTACAAGGAAGGCAAGGTCCTTCAGAGAAAACATCTGCACGGTGCTCATCCCCATCAGCTTCTCCTTCCTCGTCCAGCAGCTCTGGGCACCAGCCTCACGTGTGGCTGGCTGCTCTGGGGTGACTACGAGATGCCAGTATTCTGCTAAGAGGTGTTTCAACTGTGTGAAGAATTTAGAATGTTGGCCTGTAACCCAGACAGCATAGACCTGTCCCCTTTTCTTCACTTCCAACCCGAAGGCAAAATGAACTCCAGGTCTTTCCAACAGGATCTTAGCTGTAAAAAGCAGAAGACTGAGATGTCAGAAGAACTTTCTGGCAGCCTTGAACCAGGCTTTCACGTCTAGTCATGCTATGAGTCCCTCTTTCATTTTCATCTTGAAAAGCTAAAGTGTATTAGATTTTTTTTCTTTTCATGGGCTTTATTTTGATTTTGAGAAATGCACAAATGTGGGACAATACTTTTTTTCTTATTCCCTTCATGCATAGTTTACATTTTAAGAAGATAAGGCAATCCTAACTAGGCATCAATAAATAGATATAATTGTCCATTTGTGACTAGACATCCCCCCAGCCGCCCCCAGAACAGAGGCGGGGGCTGGATGGGGATTCTGCCATCAGTAACAAAGATGCTCACACTCTTGGAAGGTGTTCTGAGCTGGGTGTTGGACTTCAGTGATTTCTACAGTAACTCCAAGATGGATTGTGCCTTCTATTTTGGGATTCACACTAGGAAGCCAATTAAATTAAAAGGCTATTCATTATACTATATTTGTCTCCAGGCTGCTCAAATAGAAATGCAAACGACTTCTACTGAGTTTTCTGCCTCAAAGAGAATGAGATTGAAGCACCCAGCCCTGTGTACTTCACAGTCCAAACCGCCTGAAGAGCAACAAACCCAAACCCCAACCCACTCGGAGGATTCTTTTGCAAACTGACTTGAAGTTATTCTAAATGGAGGCATAGTCAGCATCTATGGCTACTCACAGGGTCTCAGTGACATTGAAAATGGGTCTGTGTTTACTGAAATGGACAAAACTGGAGGGAAAGAAGGAAGAATAATTTTTTTTTCCAGCTTAACTCGGAAGAGTGGAAAAATGACAGAGGCTAAATATGGCAAATATGGCTTTCCTGGTGGTGTCTCCATTCACAACAGACCATACATAGTCTTGCAGGGAAGATTCCTGCCAGCAACCCATAGGGTCCAATCTCCACTTTCAAACACTACAAAATGGAGACGGTGTGCTGTCCCAACACCTCATATAGAAAAGGTCCAGAATGAGTGGTGATGGCCTGATTGGCCTGACTTATAACCATTGATGGTCAGATCAGAGGCTAAAGGGCAGTTGACTTAGACCATAGACCCCATTGTGAAGTTGTGAGTGGGGATCAACCTGACTGCACCACTAAGGATCTTAAAAAAGGATCAGTAGAGAGCAGGCACTGGGGAGCTGACCCCATGTGTCTACTACACATTTACAGGGGCAGAAAGGACCTTTCAAAAATGTGTTAACTGGTGGCTTGTCCAAGAAAAGAACTAGAAACAACTAGAATTTGCATTTTTTTCCTTAAAATCTGTGTGGCATGTGGGACATAGGACTGTCCTCCAGTAGTCCTTGTATAAAAGTAATTACAATTTTAAACAGATGAGCTTCCTTAGAAGGAACAGAACTTTCAAACTAGCCTGTAGTGTGTAACAGCCTACAACCTGCCATTTGTAGATCATTTTACAGCCTGGCCAGCCCAAATTGAAACTAGCCATCAACAATGGCAGAGGAAATGTTAGGTTGCCTCTCATGGCAGGCCTAGGAGGGTCTCGGTGCTGGAGAGAACGTGGGTTATGGGGCCTGTCGTGGCCTTCATTATGGCTTATGGAGACCTGTCTGGCAGGATGTAATAAGCAGAAAACAATTTGAGACAACAAAAATGCCTCAATATTTATGAAAGCACAAAACTACTTCTCCCAAAAGAAGCCATTTGAAATTGAAAGCCATAGAGCAAATTGAAAAATCACTTGACTTTATTTTCATTTTCATGAAAAAAAAATAATCCCCATCTGAGGACAATTCAACTCAGTCTTTGAAGTTCATTTCCATTTTAAAATGACTAGAAAGAAGGAAGGGAGGGAAGGAGGGAGGAAGGAAAGGAAAAAGGGGGGAAGGGAATAAAGGTTTGCTCTCAGAGCCCAGAATGTGAAGAACATTTAGACCATCTCAGCAACCTGCCTCTCAAATTTCAGAACATACTCTTTATTTTCTTTTCTCACAAAATGGAGCAAATAAAACCTGACGCCCAATCTTCAATCTGATAAAATCTCTTCTGAGGTCTGTTGTTTCTTGGCAAGTGCCCCAAATAGTTAATTGGATCTAAACTGAATGGGCAGTTTTTAAATTATATTCCTACTATCCCCTAAAAACAGCAAAGCCATCAAAAAATGCAAGCAAACATGTAGTGGAATGTTCAGAGAAGCTCTATTCATAATAGTCGGAAACTGGAAAAAACCCAAGCATTCATCAGGAATGGAATGAATAAATAAATTGTGGCATTTTCATGCAAAGGAATACTAGCCATGAGAATAAACACACTACAACTAGATACAACAATATGAGAAAATCTCACAAGCATAGTGTCTAACAAAAGAAACCAGATGCAGTGGAATAACTATTACATGATTCCATTTATATTTGTGTTCAAAAACAGGCAACTAATTTTTGGCGATGAAAGCCAGACTGGCAGTTACCAGTGGGAAAAGGGGGCATGTGGGAACCCCTGAAGTATTTGTAATGTTCTAGTTCTTGATTTGAATGATGGATACAGGTTGTGAAAATCCATCAACCTGGCACAAGGGTGGCTTGTGCTTTTTCTCTGCATGGGTATTTTACTTCAATGAAAAGTTTGCTTAAAAGTGTATATGATCTGAGCAAACTTTGGGGATGATGGAAATGCTATATTTCAACTGTGATGGTGATTATGTGACTATATCCATATTCACTAAAACTTACCAAACTGTACACTTAAAATTGGTGAATTTTACTATATGTAAACTATACCTGGCAAAACCAATTTAAATAACAATTTAAAGAGTTTAGGATAAATAAGTGTATTCTCTATACACCAGAGAAGTTTGAGAACATTTCAGAACAAAAGCAACTGCAGGTGTTTTGTTTATTCCCAAGCTTTCTTTTGCCGAAGAAATAAACAAATCAATGGCTCAAATGTTCAAATGTGTATAAATTCGTAGAATATAAGTCCTCAAAGGCAGAGATCCTATTTATGTATGCATCTTGGTATTAGCCAATGGGTAAACTGAGGCTATGGATACTCATAAGAATTGTAATTCATAATCCTCTAAATTTTTCCCAGAGTCACTAATGTGCTTGTATCAGCACATTATCGTGGCTGTACACAATAATGCTCCCAACAACCACAAAACTTCATTTATGGCTCACACATCTGGAGCCAGTTGGGAGATAGCTGAACAGCTCTGCTAATCTTCCAGGACTTGCTTCCATGCCTCGGGTTAGGCTAGCTCTGGGTTGATATAAGTTGGCCTCGACTGGAATGACTGGGGAAGCTTGATGTGTCTGTGATTCTTCAAGATGGTCCCCAAGGATGCTCATCTTTTAGTATCCATTACCTTATGCAATCCCCTCCCACACAAAACAGAGCTGACTTGTGCAACTGATATGATATTTATCCAAAGACAAAACAGTCATTCCAAGGCTTGGTCACAAAAGACACTGTAGCTTCTGCCTTGCTCATTTGGATCACTTAGTTAAGGGGAAGCCAGACACCATGACATTGTGACGACAAATCATCAGCCCTCTGGAGAGATTCAGGTAGTGAGGAACCAAGACCTCGGCATTCAGCACCAACTTGCCAGATACACGCATGAGATGTCTTGGAAATGGACTCTCCAGCCCCAGCTAAACTTTCAGATAACCAGATGCCCTGAGCTGGGACCCTGAGCCACAACCAACAAGCAAAGCCTCTCCTGAATGCCTAAGAAATTCTGAAAGAAACTCTGAAAGCTAATATGCTTATTGTTCTAGGCTGCTAAGTCTTGGAACAACTTTTTATGCAAATTGATGTAGTATATTCTATGCCATGTAGCTCTCATCATTCAATAGGCTACCCTGGATCCATTCTCATGGTGATAGCAGAGAGGCAAGAGAGCAAGTGAAGACATGCAAGTACTTTTCAGTCCTCGTGTCTCCTAAGATCCCTTTGGCCATATTAAGTCAAATGAGTCAGCTCAGACTGTGGGCAGGACAGGTTAGCTCACGTACTATGGACAGGTACTACAAATCTGAATGGCAAAGAGCCTGGCTGGTGGTTTTAAAATGTGTCCATAACTTCTTTGAATTTCCCCATTCAAAAAGCAAGACCTTTTTCCCCTCCCTTTGAATGTGGGCTGGAACCTAGTGACTCACTTCTAATGAATAGAATGTGGTGGAAGTGGTGGTATGTGACTACACAGGCTAGGGCACAGGGTCATAAAAACGATAGCTTCTGTCTGGCATGCTCTCTTGCACCTTCTCTCTCTCTCTCTCTCTTTTTCTCTCTCTGTCTCTCTCACTCTCTCTGTCTCTGTCTCTCTCTCATACACACACACACACAGATTTCTTGCTCTGGGGGAAGCCACTCACTTGTCCTGAGGACAGTCAAGAGGACCTGCAGAGGAGTCTACATGGAAAAGACTAAGGCCGACTAGCAATGGCCAGTACCACCATGCCCCCAAGTCCTCAGATGACTGTCAGCTCAGCCCACATGACTGTCAGCTCAGCCCACATCTCAAGTGCACTCAGATCCCAAACTAAGCTATCCTTGAATATTCCTGACCCGCCAAAACTGTGAGATGCAGTAAGGTTTATTGTTGTCATCATTCACTAAAGTACGGTATAATTTATTAGACAGCAATCAAGAGCCAATAGAAGGAAAGATGAAGGATTAGAGCTTTTCTTTTTTAACCACAGGTTCAGGATTCTTAGTTGCAAACCACAGGATCCACTCTAGATAGTTTAAGCAGAAAACAAACATTTTAAAGAGTATTGGAGAATCTCTAGGTTGGCCAGATCTCTGCTCAGGGTATCTCTGCTCCAGCCAGGCCCCATTCCTGCTGAAGCTGGATCAGGATACCTCAACTTGCACCACTGGAGATGAGAGCCAGGGGCCAGAATCTCCACCATTATGTGCTAGATAGCTGGAGGCCTTCACAATCCCTTTTACCCAAAAATGAACTCTGTGACGTGCCAGCTTCATCCTGCTGCTCTCTTCCAATTAGAAGTCCTGCACAGGTGCATATGATTGGTGGAATCTATCAGCAAGGGAGGCTGGGGGGAAATGAGCTGTGGGCACCATTCTTAGGGAGGTGTTATTTATAAGCTAGGAAACATTCCAGTAATAGGAAGATTGTTCAAATGGTGCTGAGGAGCTAGGAAAACTGACAAATGCTCACATCTTGTCCCCATGTAAAATTAATGCTGCATTACTAAAATATGAATAATTAGAGAAATTATTGACATGTCTTCCTATTTCCTGGAACTCAAATTGGTAAGTAAATTTCAACTCCAGTACCATTTCTAATCAGTTGTTAGTAACTGCCTAGAATTATGTGCTAAGATAAACCTGGGCTCAGGTGGACAGATAATTGGGAGCAAGCTTTTAATGATGTCATGTGTGCTGGATGTTTGGGTTAAATAATAGATACCTACAAAAATAAGTGTCTTCAGTCTCTGTATTTTCTATCTTTTTCTGTAAGGAGGGTCTGAAAACACTCCCATGACCTATTATAATTATTTAGGTTAAAACTTCCCACACTGACCAGAACTTCGGGGAAGATGGCGGCATGAGCAGGGCGGTGGAAATCTCCTCCCAAAACCATGAATATTTATGAAAATACAACAAATACAACTATTCCTAAAAGAGAGACCAGAAGATACAGGACAGCACCCAGCCTGCATCTACACCTGAGAGGACTCGGCACCCCACAAAGCTGGTAAGATACGGAGCCGTGACCCAGCGGGACCCGAGCACACCCCCACCCCAGCACACCAGCAGGAGGAGAGGATTCAGAGCGGGGAGGGAGTGGAAACACAGGCCCGCCAAATAACCAGCCCTGGTGATCTGTGCCGGGAGCACTGACACACATCGCACGGTGTATCGGAGATAGGAGAGAAAGAGGGTGCAGGATCTGAGTGGGGGAATGCACCTGGGTCCTCACAGCCGGCTCCCAAGAACAAAAGAAAAGCACATGCATTTTTAGCGGTCTTAAAGAGATAGGGGCCCAACGGAGAGCAGGATCGTCCCAGCACACTAGGCCCAGCAGGCTGGGAGTCCTGGGGAATTTTGGACGCCTTGGCTGGCGACTGGGAAAAGGTAGCCTCACTGAGACTTCCCAGAGATCAGCAGCCGCCCATTCATTCCTGCCCTGGCCAGAGCTACAAAGGGCCCTGTGGAACAGCACGGCCAGGGCTGTGGAAGAGTGGAGCAACAGCACCACCTACAGCATCCTCACAGAATCTACTCTGGCAGGCGTTTTTTTGTTTGGTTTTTTTCTTTTTTCTTTTCTTTTCTTTCTTTCTTTTTTCTCTTTTCTTTCTTTGTTTTCTTTGTTATCTTTTTAAAAGTCTTAAAAAGACCAGCTGACATACATGGCACCTACCAGTGACGACATCTATCGCTATTAAAAGACAGAAGAATATGGTACAAACAAAACTTACCCAGACCAAGAAAACACCAGAGAGGGAACCTGAACGGATGGAAATGCACAACCTTCCTGAAAAAGAATTCAGAACAAAAGTCATAACCATACTGATGGATCTACAGAGAAATATGCAAGAGCTGAGGGAGGAAGTGAGGAAAGACAAGGCAGAAATGAGACAAGTGATCAACGGGCTTAGCAGCAGACTGGACGAGGTGCAAGAGACTGTTAATGGAATAGAAATCAAAGAACAGGAATACAGAGAAGCTGAGGCAGAGAGAGATAAAAGGATCTCTAGGAATGAAGGAATATTAAGAGAACTGTGTGACCAATCCAAGCAGAACAATATTTGCATTATAGGAGTAAAAGAGGATGAAGAGAGGGAAAAAGGGATAGAAAGTGTCTTTGAAGAAATAATTGCTGAAAACTTGTGCATGCTGGGGAAGGAAATAGTCTTGCAGTCCACGGAAGCCCACAGATCTCCCAAAACAAAGGACCCAAGGAAGACAACACCAAGACACATAATAATTAAAATGGCAAAGATCAAAGATAAGGACAGAGTATTAAAGACAGCTAGAGAGAAAAAAAAATCATATACAAAGGAAAACCCATCAGACGATCATCAGACTTCTCAACAGAAACCTTACAGGCCAGAAGAGAACGGCATGATATATTTAACATTATGAAACAGAAGGGCCTTGAACCAAGAATATTGTATCCAGCACGATTATCATTTAAACATGACAGAGGGATTCAACAATTTCCAGACAAGTGAAAGCTGAGAGAGTTTGCCTCTCATAAACCACCTCTACAGGATATCTTAAAGGGACTACTATAGATGGAAGCATTCCTAAGGCTAAAAAGATGTCACCAGAGAAAATAAAATCATACCAAAGAAAGCAGACCATCGAAATACTAACTAAAGGCAAAGAATAAAACACCTAGTACATAAAGAATGGAGGAGGAAGAATAAGAAGAGAGAGAAATAAAGAAACATCAGACTATGTTTACAATAACTTAACAAGAAAGTTAAGTTAGATTGTTAGATAGTAAAGAAGCAACCCGTGAACCTTTGGTAACGATGAATCTAAAGCTAGCAATGGCAATAAGTACGTATCTATCCATAATCACCCTAAATGTAAATGGATGGAAAGCACCAATCAAAAGACACAGAGTAATAGAATGGATAAAAAAGCAAGACCCATCTATATGCTGCTTACAAGAGACTCACCTCAAACCCAAAGATATACACAGACTAAAAGTGAGGGATGGAAAAAGATATTTCATGCAAACAACAAGGAGAAAAAAGCAGGTGTTGCAGTACTTGTATCAGACAAAATAGACTTCAAAACAAAGAAAGTACCAAGAGATAAAGAAGGACATTACATAATGATAAAGGGGTCAGTCCAACAAGAGGATATAACCATTATAAATATATACGCATCCAACACAGGAGCGCCAGCATTTGTGAAACAAATACTAACAGAATTAAAGGAGGAAATAGAAAGCAGTGCATTCATATTAGGAGACTCCAACACACCACTCACTCCAAAGGACAGATCAACCAGACAGAAAATAAGTAAAGACACAGAGGCACTGAACAACACACTAAAACAGTTGGACATAACAGACATCTACAGAACTCTACACCCAAAAGCAACAGGATACACAATCTTCTCAAGTGCACATGGAACATTTTCCAGAATAGACCACATACTAGGCCACAAAAAGAATCTCAGTAAATTCAAAAATATTGAAATTCTACCAACCAACTTCTCAGATCACAAAGGTATAAAACTAGAAATAAATTTTAGAGAGAAATCAAAAAGGCTGACAAATACATGGAGACTTAACAACATTCTCCTAATTAATCAATGGGTTAATGACCAAATCACAACAGAAATCAAAGAATATATGGAGACTAATGACAACAACAACACAAAGCCACAACTTCTGTGGGACGCAGCAAAGGCAGTTCTAAGAGGAAAGTGTATGACAATCCAGGCCTATTAAAGAAAGAATAACATTCCCAAATGAATAGTCTAAAGTCACAATTATTGAAATTGGAAAAAGAAGAACAAATGAGGCCCAAAGTCACTAGAAGGAGGGACATAATAAAGATCAAAGAAGAAATAAATAAAATTGAGAAGAATAAAACAATAGAAAAAATCAATAAAACCAAGAGCTGGTTCTTTGAAAAAATAAACAAAATAGATAAACCCCTAGCCAGACTCATTAAGAGAAAAAGAGAATCTACAAACATAAACAGAATCAGAAATGAGAAAGGAAAAATCACGATAGACCCCACAGAAATACAAAGAATTATAAGAGAATATTATGAGAATCTATATGCTAACAAGCTGGAAAACCTAGAAGAAATGGAAAACTTCTTAGAAAAATACAACCTTCCAAGACTGACCAAACAAGAAACAGAAATACTAAACAGACCAATCACCAGCAACGAAATTGAATCGGTAATCAAAAAACTACCCAAGAACAAAACCCCCAGACCAGATGGATTCACCTCTGAATTCTACCAGACATATAGAAGAAATAACACCCATTCTCCTTAAAGTTTTCCAAAAAATAGAAGAGGAGTGAATACTTCCAAACTCATTCTATGAAGCCAGCATCACTCTGGTACCAAAACCGAGCAAAGACCTCACCAAAAAAGAAAATTACAGACCAATATCCCTGATGAACATAGATGCAAAAATACTCAACAAAATATTAGCAAACCGAATTCAAAAATACATCAAGAGGATCATACACCATGATCAAGTGGGATTCATCCCAGGGATGCAAGGATGGTACAACATTCGAAAATCCATCAACATCATCCACCTCATCAACCAAAAGAAGAACAAAAACCACATGATCATCTCCATACATGCTGAAAAAGCATTTGACCAAATTTGGCATCCATTCCTGATTAAAACTCTCAACAAAATGGATACAGAGGGCAAGTACCTCAGCAACATAAAGGCCTTGTATGACAAACCCACAGCTAACATCATACTTAACAACGAGAAGCTGAAAGCTTTTCATCTAAGATCGGGAACAAGACAGGGGTGCCCACTCTCTCCACTGTTATTCAGCATAGTACTGGAGGTCCTAGCCATGGCAATCAGACAAAACAAAGAAATACAAGGCATCCAGACTGGTAAAGAAGTCAAATTGTCATTATTTGCAGATGACATGATATTGTACATAAAAAACCCTAAAGACTCCACTCCAAAAACTATTAGAACTAATATCTGAATTCAGCAAAGCTGCAGGAGACAAAATTAACACACAGAAATCTGTTGCTTTCCTATACACTAACAATGAACTAACAGAAAGAGAAATCAGAAAAACAATTCCATTCACAATTGCATCAAAAAGAATAAAATACCTAGGAATAAACCTAACGAAGGAAATTAAAGACCTATACCTTGAAAACTACAAGGCACTCCTAAGAGAAATTAAAGAGGACACTAACAAATGGAAATGCATCCTATGCTCTTGGCTAGGAAGAATAACTATTGTCAAAATGGCTATACTACCTGAAGCAATCTACAGATTCAATGCAGTCCCTATCAAACTATCAACAGCTTTCTTCAATGAACTGGAACAGATAATTCTAAAATTCATATGGAACCACAAAAGACCCCGAATAGCCAAAGCAATCCTGAGAAGGAGGAATAAAACAAGGGGAATTACGCTCCCTGACTTCAAGCTCTACTACAAAGCCACAGTAATCAAGACAATTTGGTATTGGCCCAAAAACAGACCCACAGACCAGTGGAACAGAATAGAAAATCCAAACATTAACCCAAACATACAGAGTCTGTTAATATATGATAAAGGAGCCTTGGATATAGAATGGGGAGATGACCTCCTCTTCAGCAGCTGGTGTTAGCAAAACTGGACAGCTACATGTAAGAGAATGAAACTGGACTACTATCTAACCCCACACACAAAAGTAAACTGCAAATGGATCAAAGACCTGAATGTAAGTCATGAAACTATAAAACTCTTAGAAAAAAACATAGGCAAAAATCTCTTGGACATAAACATGAGCGATTTCTTCATTAACATACCACCCCTGGCAAGGGAAACAAAAGCAGAAATGAACAAGTGGGACTATATCAAGCTGAAAAGCTTCTGTACAGCAAAGGACGCCATCAGTAGAACAAAAAGACATCCTACAGTATGGGAGAATATATTCATAAATGATGTATCCGATAAGGAGTTGACATCCAAAATTATAAAGAAATCATGCACCTCAACAAACAAAAAGCAAATAATCCAATTAAGAAATGGGCAAAGTATATGAATAGACACTTCTCTAAAGAAGAAATTCAGATGGCCAACAGGCACATGAAAAGATGCTCCACATCGCTAATCATCAGAGAAATGCAGATTAAAACCACAATGAGATATCACCTCACACCAGTGAGGATGGCCAACATCCAAAACACAAACAACAACAAATGTTGGCGAGGATGTGGAGAAAAGAGAAGCCTTCTACACTGCTGGTGGGAATGCAAATTAGTTCAACCATTGTGGAAAGCAGTGTGGAGGTTCCTCAAAAAACTCAAAATAGAAATACCATTTGACCCAGGAATCCCACTCCTAGGAATTTACCCTAAGAATGCAGCAGCCCAATTTGAAAAAGACATATGCACCCCTATGTTTATCGCAGCATTATTTACAATAGCCAAGAAATGGAAGCAACTCAAGTGTCCATCAGTAGATGAATGGATAAAGAAGAGGTGGTACATATACACAATGGAATATTATACAGCCATAAGAAGAAAACAAATCCTACCATTTGCAACAACATGGATGGGGCTAGAGGGTATTATGCTCAGTGAAATAAGCCAAGCAGAAAAAGACACATATCAAATGATCTCACTCATATGTGGTGTATAAGAACAAAGAAAAAAACTGAAGGAGCAAAACAGCAGAAGACTCACAGAACCCAAAAATGGACTAACAATTTCCAAAGGGAAAGGGACTGCGGAGGATGGGTGAGAAGGGAGGGACAAGGGGGAAAAAGGGGCAGTACCATTAGCAGACGTAATGTTGGGGGGGCACGGGGAGGGCTGTACAAATCAGAGAAAATAAGTAATGATTCTATAGCATCTTACTACGCTGATGGACAGTGAGTGTAATGGGGTTGGTGGGGGGGACCTGATGAAGGGGTAGTTTAATAACCATAATATTGCACATGTAATTGTAGATTAATGATACCAAAATAAATTATATTAAAAAATAAAAAAAAAACAGAAATAGCTCAGAAGTATGTAAAATGAAAAAAAAAAAACTTCCCACTGACCAAACCCTTTTTTAGTCATCCATCCAACATGGCATGCAAGCCAGCCCATGTCTCTGTTGTACAGCTCCAGCTCCCTGGTTGAATGTGATACCCAGGTACATAAAACAGCTCTTCTGGCTGAATATGGCCTCCTGTCTAGCTCCCATTTACCTCCCTCTCTCTCACATCATTCTCAGAGGGATCTCTTAAGAACCCCAAATTCAACAACGCACAGTTTGAATACCACTGACCCGTACCACTGATTTAACCACTACCTCCCAAGACTCATTCATTCATGCTCATTTTCTCTTTCCTTTCCTGCAAATTCAGCCAGTTGGTATGAATCAATTGTGGACAATGGTCCTTACACTTCAACCTTTGTCTTTCTTTCTTTGAAGGGTGTGATTTTTCCCCATGTGAATTAATAATGTTTATAGCCTTAAAATTTGCCATGATTTGCTGTCTTTCAGTCACCTCACACGGACTAATTTCATACTAGCTATGTAAGTCTACATTAAGTTGCTTATATTCTTCCTTGTGCTCATTGCAAGAGGCTTCCCTGTCTGAAGATGGAACATCATGTTACATCTACAACATTGTGTAATGGTTTCAGTGGGCAGATTCCCCACCTTCCCATCATTCTCCTTGGCCACTGGGGCGTCGCATGCCCTCAGCAGTCTCATGATTACATTAGGGAGCAGGGTGTTTGCTCATGTCATACAGCAGTGCTTCTCAGACTTTAAGGCACACACAAATCCCCTGGACATCTGTTCAAAGATAGGCCCTGTTTCAGCAGGTGGGGCCAAGATCTCCAGTTCCATCAGGCTCTCAGTGATGCTGAGGCTCCTAGTCCATGGGCCACACTTTACCTGGAAGACCTGGAGTCGCCCCCAATGGGAGCTACAACTCTACTAGTGCAGTTTCTTCTTGCCTCTCTCCTTTGGATCACATTCCTTCACCAGCCATCCCTTAGACATGGGTGTTCATTTCTGTTGCACCCCTGATTGCACCAATTTTACTCATTCAATGACCCAGTCATCACTGAGAATCTACTGTGAGCTTAGACACTACATGCTGGGCAGTAGGCAACATCCATGGACAAGATTATCCCTGCTTACCTGGAACATAGAGTCTAAAGAGAACAACATGAACAAATAATTACTCAGTAATTTGATGTAATTATAAGGTGTGCTAGGCATGAAATATTACAGGATTCTTTGAGAGCAAATGATGGAGAAAAATCTAACCAAGGCTCTTGGGCCCTTATGGTTTCCACTTTGCATGACCTCCTCTGGTTTGGTATAAACTCATCCTTCTCTGTTTGTGATGCAGAGCATTAGAAATTTCCCTCACAGCCCTTCACCTTCCTCGTGACTGTGGCTGCCAGCGTGAGTTTGGTGTTTTTTGGCCACACTCACCTTTGGCAGGAAGATGAGCATGGCACGGAGTTCATGGTTGGCAGGCACACCTTGGGCTTCCAGAACCCCAGGTTAATAATGGATGGCCTCATGTCATTCTTGCCCCATGGCTCCCCTTGATAACGGTGCTGGCCATCTGTAAAAGCAAGCTGTTCCCTCCCAAATTCTAGTCAATGCTTCCCTTTCCCTCAAAAATTACAGCAACTATAATACCCTAATTTCTTCCCTCTTATGACCTCTTTTGCTGATCTACTGACTAGAACTGTGGCCTGGATATTGGCAACAAATTACAATGACTACCACCAAGGTCTGGAATATTCATTTGTAAAGAATGACAAAGTCCAAATCCAGTTGCCAGATCAGAGAATCTGGCCTCCTTAGGCTCAGAAAGCTTCTCTATCTTTGTCCTTCCCAGTCTCACAGGGTATCAATTGGTCAAGAAAAAGAGAAAAGGGATGGAGATGGCAGAGCAATTGTAACCTAAATAAAATGAAGCCTTCCCTGCTTCTGCACCAAGTTCACTCCTTTATGGTGTTAGCCTCAAGGAAATAATAATCCAGCAGCCAAACCTTGTCTACAGTGCAAGCTGAATCCTCCCTGAAATCTATTGAAAGGGGATTCCATTAGTCCATTTTAACTCTAAGGACAATTAAAAATCCTGTTTCTTGATGTTTGTCCTTTTCAATATTTCACATGTATAAGCAGCTTCCTGTGTCTTCTCTCTTCTCTCTCTTAAATCTTTCTTAATTCTCCATTCAACCAGAGCCTTCCTCATATCAGCCTTTTCCCTCCCTGGATTTGTTCTGCCAAAGCCGAAGGACAGAAGCTTTCCTCTTGCTCCAGCGTGCATAGGCCCAGCAGGACCTGGCCTTCCCAGCCTTGTCGTTCTGTCCAGTGGCCTGATTTGGTCGAGAATCTGGAGCCATATCTAGAATTCTTCCACTGGGAATTCTCCCAGCCAGGAGGAATACAAGGCAGGTGTACATTCTCCCACATTGTCTGTGCTTGGTTTTGTTACTTACTGCCACACCATTAATCCAAGGAATTGATTCCTCTTATTTCAAGGAAAAGTACCAGGGCAATTATTGTTAACATTCAAGTGTTTGCTGATTAAGAAAATAGAAAATGGCAAAAGTTAATGTGAAATCAGAAAACTTTTTACTCTGACCAGCACTTACATTCAGTTAAAATGTATACATATATAGTTTACTTACAAATCTTTTTACACACACACACATACAGATTCAGACTCCGTGTAATACATGCCTAGCTCATCCAATCCTGCTAAGAACGTGAATCCTCCCATGTCCCCTTCACTACAATCCCTTCTCCACACACCACAGGTTGAAACCCATAGATGCCTGTCACTTAATTAACTTAGTTAATACTTATCACATATCACCAACAGTTTTTAACTTTACCTTAGCATATTGTTTACATGAAATCCCCAAAGTGTTTGAAGTTTGGAGCAAATAAAACTTATCTTGGTCCTAAGTATGTCATAATTTTAGGACTCTTGGGGGCACAGAATCTAACCAAGTGTCTTTGACACGTATCTGACTTTTGCTCTGTAGAAAGCCCCATAAATCCTTACAGTGGGAGTCAGCTCTGTGCTTTTACTTGTGCATGCTAATCATATACAACATTCATGGACACTGTGGATGTCACTGGCTTCCTGACCTGCAGCTTTGCTTCCTAATCTGGTTCACCAGCTGGGACTTTGATGGGGCGTTTTACAACACAGCCTTTGCTACCCTCATGTAACATTAGAATCACATAAAATGTTATGCTGTAGGATTGTAAGTAGTATGGAGCCTGCTCTTGGCATCTGCCCCTTAATCAGCTCTTTTCACAGCTTCGCTGCCCATTTAGGAGTCCTTGGAAGGCTTCCTTCCACATGAATAGGGGTGTGGAGTTTAATCAGCCACGCCTGGCGAAGACACCCTCATTTCCAATTCCAGTTCAACAGCTCACCAAAGGTGGTATCGGGAAGTTCTCTCAGCTTCCCTGTGCTCTTACTTAATTGGCATTTCCTCAGTCTCCAGAGTAGTTATGTCCCTCTTTCAGGTTTGGGACACTCTGAAAGGCCTGTTGCACATGCTCAAACCAGCTTACCCACACGCCAATCAAAACTTGATCCAAAGGCCCACAGTGACCACTTAACCTGCTCTGAGTTCCACCAAGCAGAACCTTGGCACCAGAAAAATAGACCTAGTTGCCACCATGAGAGATGACAGGGATGTTTCTGGGCCAGATACAAACCAATGATGTAATTATTGTCCCTATCCAGTTCCATAGTGCCTATAGACAAAATAAATTATCTCATGTCTCCCTAAGTTTCCATGCTGTCTGTGGTCCCAAGGCAGACACAGTGCAGACTTTGCCCCATTGCCTGAAGTCAACTAGCTGGTTTCACCCAACTTTCTGGTAAGTGAAAGAGCAATTTGCAACATGAGGGCTAACGAGTCCATTGGCAGGGCGAGGAAGAACCGGGGTCTACTCTGAGCAGCAGCTTCTTCGGAAAAGATAAAACAGGCTCACTGAGAGAAGCTGGGCTGATGTCATTGGGTTCTGGGACTAGCTCAGCCTGCCCCTGCTTCTGCCCCAGTAGGACTGGCCTCTGATGGCCTTTGTGGGGTGCTCCCCAAGGTCAGGCAACAAGGTGGCTGTGCCCCTGGCATGGAGCATGGGCCCAACACACACTGGTGATGCGAATGATATCACTCATGTAACCAGGGTCCTCTTGATTCAAAGTAGCCCATTTCTGCCTCATCTGGCTGCTCTTGATTTTGGCAAACACATAAATGGATGAAAGTCAACCAACAAGGACAGGAAATGCAACCCCTTCCCTTGTTCACCGCACCTAGCCACGCTGCTGGTCCTTCAGGCTCTCAAACACTCAGTTGGTAACTGGTATGGCAGGGCCACTGACCTCCAGCACCCCAACTGTCCAGGAGCTTTCAAGAGCCCCAATGTCCAACTGTCAGCCCATCTCAATTACATCCAAATGGCTAAGGGACCAAGCCAAGATCAGTAGTTTCTAAAGATCCCCAAAGTGTTCCAATGTGCAGCTGTTTGAGAACCAACAGCAAAGTGGTTATGAACATGGACCCTGGAGGCAAATCTGGGTTTCAATCTTTGCTGCATGACTCACCAGCTGTGTGACCTTGTGCAAGCTACTTAAACTCTCTGTGCCTCAATTTTCTCATTTGTAAAAAGTATTTTACAAAGGATACTAGTATTTACCTCACAGGATTACTATGAGGATTAAATGATGTATTATTTGCAAAGTGCTTGGATCAGTTCCTGGTATATGATAAGAGCTATAACAATTAGTTAAAAAGAAAAAAAAATACACATGCAAGCTCATTTCTGCCCTAGGACCTTTGCTTTTGCTGTTCTTGACTGTCATGGCCAATAGGTAGCCCACCTATCCTGGCTCCACTCTACTTTATGTTCTTTTCTATTCTCATGTCATTAGGTGTGTATTTATTGAATGCTTATTTTTGTCTCCTCCACTAGAACGTAAGACCCACAAGAGCTGGATCTGCCCTATCTCTAGAACAGCACCTGTGTAAATGAGTGAAGAAGTGTAACATGGGGTGGATCTAATTCCCTGGTAATGTGAAAAGCAGAAGTTAAAGGAGAGATGTCCAGGCTTTTGGACAGAGACCCTTTCACAGGCCCCCAGTGTTCATGATTCAGGTACAACCTTTGGGTTTACTGTAGGTGAGGCGACAAGGCTAGGAAGAGGTACACATGTTAGCACCCCAATTAAACCTTGTGCAATAAGAACCTTGCCTGTAAACAAGAGAAGTGGCCTCTCCCTGAAAATCTAGACCTGACAAGATTGCATGTCAGATAATCATTTCATTTGAATTCTTTCATTCCATTTAGTAAATAGTTCATGTCTATTTTATGTCACGTATAGCTGATCTATTTTCATTTGTATAAATTGCTGCCCCCGGGCATCACTCCTTTGCTGCCCCCAGTTTTCACTCATTTTTGTGGGTATGAGAGAATAATCTTCCAGTTTTAAACAGGATGAAATCCATGAGGACCATCTCAAAGGTGATGAAAAGATTTGTATCTTAGATAGATAGCAGGGGGTAGATTCACAATAAGAGTCCATAGATACCAGATCATCTGTCTCTGCATCTCATTAGGACTGAACATTCCATTTATGTTAATCATCCTGTGGATATGTTCCACCCCATGGATGATAATATATCCTAACCTGGAACCCCAAGTCATCCAGAGAGTGATTTGAATTGCAAAGTCGTTTCCCTTTATGTGTACCTGGGTAAATGCCCTGGGGATTCCTGCAGACTGCAGCTCCTGGCCCTGCCCATTTCAGCTCAGAGCTGCAGTTCTCTTGATTGTTGAGACCAGAAGACCTAAGTCAGCTGAAGGTGACAAAGACTCTCTGAGTGTCTAAGTCTGTGAGATTTCACCCCAATTGCTAACATACTGATTTATAGTATTGTTGTGGGAGCAAGTATGTAACTTAATTTGAACTTTTATCTCTACTTCATCATAATGAGAGGCAGCAAGGCCCATACAGACCAGCCTTCTCAAGGGTTTGTGGTAGGCTTTCTGAATTAATCAGAAGCAACTTCACTTCAAGTGGTCCACCAGGCCTCAGGACAGGTTCTTCTGGCCCTACCCTCATTCACCTCCTCCTCCATCCGTGTCCAGAACAATAACCCTTCTTCACCTTCAAACTCAAGAACCTGGAGATCCCCAGACCCTCAGGGCCATCAAGGCAAAGCTCCAGGAAGCTGACAGGTTGACTCTACCTAAGGCAAGCCTTACAAACAACATTCAACAGAGGCTGAAACCAACATGTGCTCTGAGTGGATGCCACGATGGCTGATGATTTGTCAGAGCATCACGTTTTGAAGTTTTCTGTTAACCAGCATTTGCTGTGGAAGATTGCTTAGCAGATGTCAGCCAGGCAATATCATCCTCGTCTACAATATTATCCACCAGAGAACCAGGGCTCTGTCCCCATGGGGCCACCAAGAGATGTTGGTATTGACCTAAAAGTTGACTCATGGTCAGAGATTAGACCCTGAGCTGTCAGCTGCTTTCTGTTTGCATACATTTTAGGAGCTTTACTGGCATCTCCAGAATATGCAGGCTTTGCTCACCAGGCTGAATTAATTCTCTTTGGCCTTCTTCCCTTCACCCATATGGCTGTTATGTGACCCTATTTTAGTCTTGGACATCCAGATCAGGGCTTCTCAAATGTTAATATGCACACTAATCACGTGGGAATGTTTTAAAACACACATTCTGATGCAGTAGGTCTGAGACAGACCCTGAGACTCTGCATTTTCCAAAAGGCACCGGGTGTGTGTGTGGGGGGGGTTAGGGTTACTGATCCAGAACCACATGTTGAATAGAAAATATCTATAGCTTCTTTATTCTCCCTCCTCAGAGCCATCCACATCTGATCTCTGAAAGTGACTTTTGACTCTGAAGATATCAAACGGGAAGAGAGGTTTGGTGTGCTTGCATCCTCAGAGTATTTGCAATGTGCCAAAGGACTGATGATGTTCTTGCAGAATTCTGCCACCAGGGTGGTTTGGGTTGGGCCCGGGGACACCCTTCTCAAATTATATGAGATCCTGATCGTTGTCTATATCATCAGGCCCCACTTGCACGGAGCAGGGCCTTGCATGAGGCTATTGCCAGACACACACATCTGAGTGGCTGAAGCAGACCCAAAGGGGAGCTAAAGGCCCCAGCACGATGGACACGCAGCCTCGCTCCCTCCACAGGCTACATCTGGATCTGTGCTGCTGGTTTCCTCTGCCTCAGGACCACAGAGCAGTAAGATAGGAAAGCTCTCCTCTTCTGCAGGCTCCGCTGACCATAAATTCTGCTGTAAGACCAGCTCCCTATGGAGACATCACCAGCAAAAAAGGCAGCAAATGGGGGGAAGTGGTTAAAACTAATCATTGCTTTATCGTCCAGAGCAGCTGAGGGGGGAGCATTCAGGAGAAACTTCCCTAAGTGCTCTTTTGGTCTTGTTCTTCTTAGGATTATTTTATTTATCGGTAGGAAAACATAATTACCTACAGCTGCGTTTCTCAATTGCAGGGCACTTAAGGCAGCACTTCCACCCACCAGGTCGCTCCTTGCTGAGCATTCCTCTGGGAGGAACCTCCCAGCTGCCTCCTCCACAGCCCTGTGACCTGCCAGCATTTTCTAGTCTTGAAAGGACTCAGGTTATCAGCCAGTGACCTCCCATGACTTGTCTGGGATTATTAGACTAATTTCTTACCCTACTGCATTATCAGATGAATAGATTTGAAAGCCAAATAGCTCTCCTCCGAGTCCTTGTTGGAATTTGGAGAGGGCCTAGGCGGTGGTTTAGCATGCTTGGTAGCTAGAGCTGTAAACACACTCAGATAGGACTCCTAGTCTGCCGGCTACTTAACTTCTCAGTTTCCTCATCTGTACAGTGTGGGTGATAATAGTACCAGCCGCACTGGTGCAACGATTGAAGAGATGCATGAAAAGGGTTTGTTTACGAACACATTTGAGTAGAGGAGGTATTCAACAAATGGTAGCAATTACTACATGGGTGGTGGTGAGGGAGAGATAAACCAGAACCACTGGAAGAGTCCCTGGAGGTCACCAGGGCCAAGACCTTGTGTCCAGCCTCTGGCATAATTTATGGAGTATGAGACTCAGCTGGAGAGCACAGATTGCTGGGCTCCACCCCAAGATGACTGGATTCAGTAGGTCAGGGATGAAGCCCATGAATTTACATATCTATCAAGCTCCCAGGTGATGTTTTTAGTACCAAATAGCCAAACTAACCTGTTTCCTGATGGGAAACCCTCCTATTCCTGTAAGACATCTTGTAAGCTCTATTGGGCAACATCTATGATATGGTGGAAGAAAGGAAATGAATCCTTGCTGGTGATTTATAATGAATCATGAGCTTTAAATACATTATCTTATCCTTCAATCATTTAGGGAATTACTTACAGTTGTTTCTTTTTGGTTGTTTAGTTAAGTTTTTTAAGATAATGAAACTGAGGCTAAGGATAATTTAGGTGCTTAAGACACTTGAAAATAGTAGGAAATTGAAGAGCCAAGATTTGATCCCAGTGTCTGACACCTGAGTCTTTGGGTCTGTGATGTTCGGTTGCATCTGGGAACCCCTGCCTCACACCATATTTTATTGTTGGGCAACTCTTAGAAGTTAGAAAGCTACAACCTGCTTCTGTCAACTTACTGGTCCTAAGCCTGGTTTCTGGATCTTCATTAGAATCAAAAGAGATTTAATCATTTGAGGAGAGAGAGGACAATCATTTTCTTTATTGCAAATTTGACAATGGTTAAGTGTATAACTCCCAACTTAGAATTCCTTAGTTCAGATCCTGACTCTCCCACCTCATGTGTGACTTTGGGTACTTTCTAACTTCTCTGTGCTACCATTTTCTCAAACCTATAACATAGGAAAAATATTAGTACCTTCCTCAGAATGTTGAGAGGAGGAAAGAGATCAATGCATGGACAGAGTAACATGCCAATTTTAGCTTTGTTTCAATCCATAACCTTTTATAATGTTTTCATAAAGTCCTTTGTAATTGAAGTCTTAAAAATTGAAGAGGCCAGACTTCTGTCCCCATTTTATGGTAAGACTACAGTGCATTTAGCAGTGTCTTCCTTAAAGACCTGGACGGTGATTGGAGATGCTGGATAAAAAGAATATCAAGAGCAACTTTGTATTTCATCAGCAAGAGGCCTGAGTTAAACCAAAAAACTTGCTATGTAGTTACTCTGCATTCTTTCACAGGGAATTCTGCTTCCTGTATTTTAAATTAGAGATGGAGTCTTCAAGGCGTTAAAGACAACCACATGCATGCCCCAACCAGAGCTTCCCAGAGTTCTAGGAGAGCCAAAAGAGGGTAAGGTAAGAATACCTACTCATCAGTGGATGGAGAACTTTTTACTGCTTTTCAAAAATCATTCTTTAAGTTAAAGAAATAATATAAATGATGAGACAAAAGAACATAAGTATTATTTATACCTGCTGAGTTGGACTGGAGGAAAAAAAGTCTAAATTCTCCTTCTTTCCCTGTATGCTTGTCCTTGGCTATGTGAATTTTTTAGCCCCTCTCATCAAAGGGTAGAGTCTGTTTCCTTGACTCTTGAATCTGGGTTTGGCCACATGATTTATTTAGGTCAACAGGATCCAGCAAAAGGGTTGCTATGCCAGTACCAGGCCTAGGCCCAAGAGGCCTCGACTCTTCTTGGAAATTCACCATCAGCTCATGAATAAGCCCAGGCTAGCCTGCTGGAGGATGAGACACTTGGCCCAGTCATCCCAGTCACCCCAGACAGGTTTGTGAGGCCATCCAAGACCAGCCAGCTGCCATCTGTTCCACAAGATGATGACAGACTCGTGAGCAAATCCAGTCGAGATCTGTCAGGTCTGGTCACTTACCTTACCCACAGACTTATGAAAAATAATAGGGTACATTGTTTTAGCCCTCTGAGTTGTTTTTTATTAAGGTATTATTGATATACACTCTTATGAAGGATTCACATGAAAAAACAATGTGGTTACTACATTTACCCATATTATCAAGTCCCCACTCGTACCCCAATGCAGTCACTGTCCATCAGTGTAGTAAGATGACACAGACTCGCTGTTTGCCTTCTCTGTGCTACACTGTTTTCCCAGTGATCCCCACACCACGAGTACTAAACATAATACCCCTCAATCCCCTTCTCCCTCCCTCCTCACCCCCCCCACCCCTCCCCTTTGGTAACCACTAGTTCCTTCTTGGAGTCTGTGAGTCTGCTACTATTTTGTTCCTTCAGTTTTGCTTTGTCGTTATACTCCACAAATGAGGGAAATCATTTGGCACTTGTCTTTCTCCGCCTGGCTTATTTCACTGAGCATAATATCCTCCAGCTCCATCCATGTTGTTGCAAATGGCAGGATTTGTTTCCTTCTTATGGCTGAATAGTATTCCATTGTGTATATGTACCACCTCTTCTTTATCCATTCATCTACTGATGGACACTTAAGTGGCTTCCATATCTCGGCTATTGTAAATAGTGCTCAATAAACATGGGGTGCATGTCTTTTTGAATCTGAGAAGTTGTATTCTTTGGGTAAATTCCAAGGAGTGGGATTCCCAGGTCAAATGGTATTTCTATTTTGAGTTTTTTGAGGAACCTCCATATTGCTTTCCACAATGGTTGAACTAGCTTACATTCCCACCAGCAGTGTAGGAGGGTTCCCCTTTCTCTGCATCCTCACCAGCATTTGTTGTTCTTAGTCTTTTCGATGCTGGCCATCCTTACTGGTGTGATATGATATCTCATTGTGGTTTTAATTTGCATTTCCCTGATGATTAGTGATGTGGAGCATCTTTTCATGTGTCTGTTGGCCATCTGAATTTCTTCTTTGGAGAACTGTCTCTTCATATCCTCTGCCCATTTTTTAACCAGGTTATTTGCTTTTTGGGTGTAGAGGCGTATAAGTTCTTTATATATTTTGGATGTTAACCCCTTGTCAGATATGTCATTTACAAATATATTCTCCCATACTGTAGGATGCCAATTTGCCAGTACCAAATTGTCTTTGAGTACTGTGGATTTCTAGTAAAGCTTTAAGTTGGGGAGCATAATCCCCCCAGCTTTATTCTTCCTTCTCAGGATTGCTTTGGCTATTCGGGGTCTTTTGTGGTTCCATATGAATTTTAGAATGATTTTCTCTAGTTCGTTGAAGAATGCTGTTGGTACTTTGATAGGAATTGCATTAAATCTATAGATTGCTTTAGGCAGGATGACCATTTTGACAATATTAATTCTTCCTATCTATGAGCATGGAATGTGTTTCCATTTATTGGTAGCTTCTGTAATTTCTCTCATGAGTGTCTTGTACTTTTCAGAGTATAGGTCTTTCACTTCCTTGATTAGGTTTACTCCTAGGTATTTTTTTTTTTTTTGATGCAACTTTGAATGGAATTGTTTTCCTGATTTCTCTCTCTGCTAGGTCATTGTTAGTGTATAGGAATGCCATAGATTTCTGCACATTAATTTTGTATCCCGCAACTTTGATGAATTCAGATATTAGATCTAGTAGTTTTGGAGTGAATTCTTCAGGGTTTTTTTATGTACAATAACATGTCATCTGCAAACAGGGACAGTTTAACTTCTTCCTTGTCAATCTGGATGCCTTTTATTTCTTTGTGTTGTCTGATGGCCCTGCCTAGGACCTCCAGTACTATGTTGAATAGAAGTGGGGAGAGTGGGCATCCTTGTCTTGTTCCCAATCTTAAAGGAAAAGCTTTCAACTTCTCGCTGTTAAGTATAATATTGGCTGTGGGTTTGTCATATATGGCCTTTATGATGTTGAGGTATTTACCCTCTATACCCATTTTGTTGAGAGTTTTTATCATGAATGGATTTGAATTTTGTCAAATGCTTTTTCAGCATCTATGGAGATGTTCATGTGGTTTTTTTCCTTCTTTTTGTTGATGTGGTAGATGATGTTGATGGATTTTCGAATGTTGTACCATCCTTGCATCCTTGGGATGAGTCCCACTTGATCATGATGGATGATCCTTTTGATGCTTCTGAGTTTTGAGGTGTTTATTTTTTTCACAGAAATAGCTAACTGACATATCCTTGTAGTGCTGGTAGGAATAAACAGCAACAATAGGCACATAAAAAGCAGTAATAATACTACTTGTAGAGTTTAAACTGCCAAAAACCTAGTATTCAGCCATTTTTGATTTACAAGAATAGCAATTTCATGTGACCCATCCTAATATTATTAAGTATTTCACCAATGTCAGTCACTACTTTACATGAATTATCTTATTCCTTCTTTACAACTCTATGAAGTAGATACTACTATCTCCATTTTACCAATATGGAGATGTTGGTATAGGCTCAATAAATACCTGTTGAAGGAATGAATTAAAAAAGCAAATTTCTCAGGGTCCCATGACCAATACATGGTAGAGAGGACTTTGAGCTTAGATTGGATTGATTACTCTATGTGCTTTCTGTGAAAGGAAGCAGAGGCTCAGAACACTTATCAAGCATTCACTAGGCATCATGCTGTTCTAAGAATTTTACATGCTTTATTTTGGTTAATAATCACATATAATCCTGTGAAGTTGGTGTGATGTACGCATGGGGAAGCCAAAGCACCCCAACACTCAGTAATTTAACCGAAGTAATGCAGAAGGCAAATTTCCAGGCCAGGAATTGAGCCCAGGCAATGTGCCAGGAACTGTAGTCAGCCATACTCTGCACCTTTCAAGAAAGTGAGGAAGTAGAAATGGAAGGAGAAAGTGGGAGTTTTTCATATGCAGAACCCTGGTAAACATTCTGCATCTCTGAACTCGACTTCAGGCTCTGTTTGCCCAGCATCCTTGTAGTAAAATTCCACGGTTTTACAAAGGCTCTTCCTTCCCAAGAGGCCATACTTAGTCTTTCCTCATCTATTTCCATATGACTACAGGTCAGCTTTGGGGAAACCAAGTTAACTTCCTCATGGCGCAGGTGACTGCTCTGCCAGGTCCTTGGAGAAGCTCCATAATTCTCTACAAGGCTGACCACTGCAGCCTGAGACTTCCTCCCCCAGGATCACACCTCTGAATTAAGGCATTATTGCCAGAAAGCCCTTGTAAAAACGCCAGTGTGTTACCTTGAAGGTTACCTTTAATTAATTTACATTTGCAAATTTAAACTAGGGGACACAAACTCAGGGGCCAACAGAAATCAAATACAGAAATGGTGGAAGTGGACCTTGTGGAGCGTGAGAGGGAGTGGTGGGGACTGTAGCAAATTGAGGAGAACATGTCCTCTTCCCCTCTAAAAGGAGATGCTGATACTACAATCAAGGCAGTTGCTGCTGTTGCAGTGACACATGTTTTTATTTTACACAATAAGGCAAAATATCTAGATATTTTGGGTAATTTCCCTTTAAAATGGCATGAGGAAAAAAACCTGATCCGTGGGCTGGATTGGTCTGCAGGAAGTTTAACAAGCCCTTCAGGTGATTCTTTTACTATCCAAGATACGGGTGGTCCAGAAACAGTAAGTACTGACTGAACCAGGTATGTACAAGGAGTCAAGGACAGAGTCTGAGATTGAGGGGGTGGAAGGTCTCCAGTCCTCAGGGTCAGGGAGCCCTGCACACAGGACTGTACCTCTATAGCCCCAGGCCTTGCACAGACTCTCAGCTGCTCCTCCTCCAAAGTGAAGATACCAGACTCCAAGCCTGGTACCTCCTATCCTCCAGGAAAGTGACACTGTGTTCCCATATTTGCAGACCATTGTCAGCACTAAATCTGTTCTGAAGCATGTCTCCAAAGTTGTCACCGTTCTCAACTAATTAGTCAAAAACTTCCATCTGCCTAGTGGCTCACGATTTTTTATGCAAATGTGGTGATTCTGGGGAGGAATGATGTCAAGCAGAGTGATAGCTACCTCACAGGAGCCAGAACAGAATATATCCTTACTGCATAACCTGCAAGGTCTCTGATAAGCTCATGTGAACTAAGCTTTTGCATTTGGGTTCCTCTGAAGCTTAAAAACAACTTCAATTAAGTCATGGGAGATGTCTGAGATTATATATATATGTATATATAAAGGAGATACTGACCTACCCTCCCTACTGTAATCTTAACAATACTGGAAGGGGCTACCAAGCCAATCATTCAAAGCACGGTTCAATTAATTTCTCCTTCCTTCTTCTTTTACTCCTCCTCATTTTTTGATTAGCCACATAATCTTATTTTATTATTTCCCTCTTTATATTATTTGCTGCTTTCTTTTTAAAGAAGCGGAGTTATCTTTCAAGAACAAATTCGACCGTAGCAGTGACCTCAGGGATGATAAGGCAGTAGATTAAAACCCAGGAGTAGCTTGAAATGCCGGGGATGATTTGAAAGAAAGGGTCAGTTGTCTAGAATTAAGTCAGTAATAACTGGAGAGGCATTATTCTTATTGCCTCCTTCCAGGCAGAACTATCTGGTGTCTCGTGAAGTTCAATGCCACTGTCAGGGTGCCACTGTCAGGGAGAGTAAAATAAAAACTGGACAGAGGCCAGTTCTGACTCCAGTGCTGACCCTACATTCACATTCTACCTAAAGATGTCTGTCAGGATAGAAACTAGACTCAGGGCTCTGATAATTTCCTTCCCCTGTTTCACGCAGCTATCGCTGTGTACAAACATCCCCAATACTTAATGGCTTCAATCAGCAACCATTTATTTAGCTAACAAGTCTGCAGGTTGTGCTGGTCTGGGCTGGGCCCCACTGTGTGACTGTCATGTAGTTAACCGGCAGGCTGCATAGGGACTCACTGGTCTAGCATGACCTCATTTTCTGTGCACTGTAGTTGCCTACACAGACCCTAGCTTTCGGGACACTCATAACGATGGTAATGATAGACATGGGGGTGACCTGACCCAGTTTCCTAGGATCCCTTCTGCTGGTTCCTTGTGCCCATCCTCCAGGTCAGCAGAGCTTTGCTGCTAAGGAGAGGCCCTTGAGACCCTTTTCAGAGGGCTGCCCTTGGGGACTGAAACTTCTTCACCAGAATGGAGAGATGGAACTGCTGAGAGCTATATCCTGCAGGCTGGCCTCTAGCCAAGAGTGTGACAACCCAGCGTCCTTACTTCAATGGAGATAAACTCTGAGGCATAATGAAGGCACTAAACACCCCCCTGGCTCCTGCTGAGGCTGGGAATTTCCCTGAAAGGACAACTTGTTCAGCCTCTTCCTTCCCCTTGTCCTGCTTCCAAGCCCCTTCTTCCCATAAGAGATGGCTGGCTCATGTACCCTCCCCTCAGCGTCTCTTTCCAGAGATCCCAACCTCAGAAAGATGGCCTAACCCGAATGTCTTTAAACAGAGCACAGAGCAGCCCTGTTCATCGGTGGGACACGTATGTGCTTTCCTCATAAAGGTTCCCGTGGAGACAGTTTCCTAGCCAAAAAGAATTTGAGATAAAAACCACCTCATATAGCCCAGCCTGTTTATGAAGGTGGGAAGAAAAATACAGAGAAGTGAAGCAACTCATTGGAAGTCACACAGCTCTTAGGACAGAACAAATTCAGGGTTCCTTTGACTTGAGTCCCATTCAATTCTGTCACTAGATTGGAGACTCCCACTGGATTGTCCTGAGAGTCCGGGTCCAAGAGAGGGAAGATGGTGCCAAGGAAAGAGCCCTGATGGGCATCCTGGGAACACCAGGCTTCGGAGCTGGCCCCATCAGCTTTCTTCTCCCCTCCGCTCACTCCCCATTCTCCCCTGTCTCCTCCTCTTCCTTCCTTCTTTCTCCAGTCCATCACTGCCTTCATGACTGTCCCTCTCTTCTTCATGGTCCCTTGCCTCTGAAGCATTTTCCTTCCTCTGATTTCTGTTTATTATTACAAATAAAGACTTGCAAGCCAACGAATTGGCACCACACACACATTGGGACGGCCAGCTGTGAGGTAGCTGCTCCGAGGCACTTCAGTAAGACAGGGTGGCAGGCACGATGTCCTGGAGATCCAGGGCCCCAAGATGGAAATGCAGAAGCAGCCGCCTTTCTCCACCAGAGGAATTTTACTGGTGTTGCTGTTCACAGATCCGTAAGGCTTGATTTACTGAATGGAAGATCAATGTGAAAGTACTGTCTGTCAAGCTCCTGGAACTAGGAAGATATTTAGCTCATTCCACTCATGTACATCATATTTATGAAAGGAAAAGGAAGTGGATGGATTATAAATTAGAAAAACCTGGAAGAAAAAAACTCTCCTTTCCAAACTTAATCTTTTATGAACTTCTTTCTAAAAGGCTGAGCCCAAAGATAAATACCTTACATTCAACCATTATGCCTTAGTTTCTGTCTTCTAAACAGCCCTTTGCAAAAGAGGCAACTTTCGGGAATTCCACCTGGGCTCCTCAGATCTGCCCAGACCCCTGTTTCTGCCCCTTCTGGTGCCCCACCTAAGGGCAGCCATCAAGTCCACCACTTTAACTAATTGAGACCTGTTGGGAGTCAGACAAATCATTGCATCTCTCCATCTTTCTGTAGCTAAAGAAGCCTAGGCTCACAAAGGCAAGGGCTATACAGAGAATCCAAGAAATGAACTAAGGGCCAACCCCAGTCTAAGAGAGTCAAAAGTCCCAGGCCTGAGTCCCAGCTCTACTAAAAGTTTTTTTTGTGACCTCAGGCCAGTCTCTGTACCTGTGGAGTCTCAATGTGGTTGATATAAAAATGGCCTCAATTGTTCATGCTTCCCCATATCCACACTCTCTCCATGTGATTCTACTGCATCTCGCATCAAGAGGAGGAGTCTATTTCCCAGCTCCTTAATCTGGGAGGCCTTGCAATTTGCGGTGGCCAACAGAATGCGGCAGAAGTGACGGTGTGCCAGTTCTAAGCCCTTGCACATGATGGCTCCCTTTCTTAGAACCCTGTCCAGCCATCAAATGCAAAAGCCCAGGCTACCTTTGAGGGGGTGAGAGATCACATGGACCACAAACCATCCCAGCTGTGGCTATCCTGGACCTGCCAGTTCTCAGCGCACACATTTAGCCCAGGGAGACAGTGAAAACTGCCCAGCTCCTCCCATCCCATGTCTGTGAACCATGGGATCATGAACTAAATAAACGATTGTTATTTCAAGCCAGTATCTTAGGGGTGGTTATACAGCAACATTGAACTGATATACTTGGTTTCTTCACCTGCACAAATGCGCACCAACGGGTGGGACATCAGATCACATTTTTTAGGTGCTTTTTGAAATCCATAGAATGTTAAGACATGGAGGTGAGCTCTCTGCGAGGCTAGCCCCTGGCCATATGCACCTATTTAAGTATAAACTTCCTTAAATAAAATTTAATAAAAGAAAAAATTCAGTTCCTTACTCACACTAGTCACATCTCAAGTGCCTACTAGTCACACGTGGCTGGTGGTCACTGTGTAGCGCACAGGTTACAGGTGTTTCTGTAGTGATGGAACAGTTCAATGGCTGGGGCTGCTCTGGAGTCTCCAGGGCGGAGTGTCAGAACTGAACCTACACGGAAAGCCTAACCTCCTGATCTACCACGTCTACATCCAGCACACCCCAGTCCATGGCCACGACCCCTCACATACCCTCTGAAAATTTCAAGTCTATGTCTTGAGTCTTCTACTTTACCTAAAATAGCTCAACCATCAGGGAATCTTTGCATTGAGCACAAACAAGGTCAGTATTTTCATAAGGGAGTGAGGGCAGGAGGCTCTGAAACAGGGGATTGCCCTAGTTTTTATTTTAAACATTATTTTTTCCACGTTGAAAAGGTTGATAGCTGACTTTATCTGCATTCAATCTTTAAAGAGGATTGCTGATTGATTTTTTTTTCCTGTGTGTGTGCTAGGAGGTTTCCTCCCAATTCTCTTTCCACTTTTTTCTCCTCTCCAATGCCCAGGCATTCCACTGACTTCAAAGAAGTAGAGAAGACTCAGAGGAAAATGGGTATCTGACCTAATTAAGCATATAGATTGAGATTTTTCTCTCTAGGTTGATAGTAAATTCCCTTTTCTTCACAAGCCCCATTCTGATTTCCTGGAAGAAGGCAACTTGGAGAGCCACCCTCTTGCGGCCCCTCAATGAGCTATTACCCTGCAAGGAGCCCAAGGCAGGGTGGGCAGGTGGAGCCCTTGGGACTTGCAGAGACAAGAAGGGGTCATTAGCAGCGATGGCTGCGCACCTCACTGCTCACGCACCCCCTACCTCTGGTGGCTCCTTGGTCTAATTACTTAATATTCCTGTGCCTCAGGTATTATATTCATAAAATGAGGATGGCAACTGCTCTTACCTGGTAAGGGTTTAATGGCTTAATACAAAGGAAGCCCTGAGAAGAGTGTCTGGCATGGAACAGAGCTCAGGGTAGCCAACGTGGATGGGTCAGCACCCTGTCTGGATCCTCTGAAACCCAAAGTACTACAAGGCACCCACTGTCCTGCTGCCGTATGCTTAGCTATTAACAGGTTGCATCTGACACCTTCTTCAGAGGTCTGTGCCTGGGCTGCTGGAGCCACTTTACCTGCACACGCAGGGATCCTGCCTGCCAGGTATTATCCTAAGCGACAGCTGCTGATGGGGGCAGGAGGCAGAAAGCCCAGCCACCTTGCCTTCAGGCAGACAATGAGTGCAACTCACACTCCAGAGCTGCCCTGGGCAGCAGGCTGAAGCTGAGGCCGGGCCTGTAACTGCTGCCTCTTTTGGCTTCTCTTTCTCTGTCCCACTTCCCCTGCTCCCAGTTCCTCCCGAGAGTACGTCCTCAGAAAGTGACTCCCACATGAATGCTCGTGTGAGGCTCTGCCTCTAGAGAACCAAACCTAAGATGGTAACTATTATAATTATAATAATTGTCATTATTATAGCTATTCTTGTTATTGTAGCCAGGCCATAAGAAGTGATTTTGACTCCCAAATAAGATGATGATCATAATTTCTCCAAGTACACGGGACTCAGCACTTTTCAAAGCACTTTCCTTTTTCCCTGTTTCAGTTCATCATTATGACCACATACATGCTCCTGGGAACAAGAGAGTGCATGAAAAATCCAGTCCATGTCCTCTTTTCCTCCCCACCCTGGCTCCTTCTGGCACATCCAGGACCTCCCATGCAATGATACAAACACCTCAGCCTATATAGCAAAGCTTGAGCCCCCCCCAACCCTCTTCCAAACAGCCATCTCCAGGGCCCCCAGCTGCATACATTCTAGCATGTTCCACTCTTAGGACAAACCCTGGGAAAAGTCCCCCACAGACCCTGGGTAGTATTCGTTTTCAATCTTAAGGCTACTTCACAATCTTTGGAGGGTTTGTTAAAACCCAAATTCCTGGGCCTCACTCCCAGGGGCTCTGATTCAGTAGGTCTGGGGTGAGACTTCAAGAACCAGCACACCTAGCAAAAAGGCACATGGCAAAAAACACAGTCTCTCAATTTACTTACCAGTGTTGTAACAAATTACCGCAAAGTCAGCAGCTTAAAGCAGCACAGTTTATATCACAGTTCTGGAGGCCCCAAGTCCAAAATGGGTCTTGTGGAGCTAAAGTTAAAGGCTGTGTTCCTTCTTGGTCTCCAGGGGAGACTCCACCCCTTGCCTTTTCCAGGTTCTAGAGGCTGCCCACATTCCCTGGTCCCTGACCCCATCCATCGGACCGCTGCTTTCATCCATCTCCTTCTCTGACTCTGGCCCTCGTGCTTCCCTTCTGCCTCCCAGTTTAGGTTTCCACCTTCTCTCTGGGGACTTCGCCCAGCCACTGCGTGCACAAGTGTGGGCTAGCCGGCTGGGGGGTGAGAGGAGCAGAGAAGAGCCATCCCACTGAGGTCATCCCAGACCCACTTAGCTCCCAGCCAACCAACCAGATATGTATGAATGTGTGAGCCTAGCCAGACTTATGAGAAATAACATATGTTTACTGTATTATAGCTATGTTTATGCATTACTTTATTAAGTTTACTGTATTAAGCCACAGTCTTTTGGGGTGGTTTATTAGGCATATAGGATAACAGATGCCCATCCTGAGAGGTTTGTCTTAAAACAGGTCTAGCCTACCTACGTCTCTTAAGGTGACCCCAAAACACATTACAAATCAGGGGGAATTAAATTAAATTTAAATTTCAGACTTCTGGCTTATTTGGAAATTTTAGAAGAGCTGCCCAGAGGAGAGCATGGAGAGGCCTTCTGGCATGCTGAGGACGTTCTGTTTCCTGATCTGGATGCTGGCTGCACGGAGTGTGTTTAGTTTGTAAAAATTCCTCAAGCTGCACACTTAAGATATTACCCTTTCTTGTAGATGTTATACTTTAATTACAAGTCAAAATAAAATGCCATAGGTAAAATAGGGCTCTTGTTTACCCAGAACCTACTATATGAATTGAGGGGCATGATGAGTTTGACTCCGTGCTTCAAAAGCTTGAAAGAGAGCCAAGCACTCATCAATGAACCGCAGTTCTCCCACCGTCCTACACGGGACTCACTGTAGCAGCTGCTTGTTTCCTGTAAGCACCTGAGTTTGCCAGTTCTTAAAAGGTGTCTCTTGTTAACTCATGTGACAGAAGTACCTTCTGGAGGGATTGGAAGGGTGGGTGAAAAAGGTTGAAGGGGATAAAGAGGCACAAAATCATAATCATAATATAAATTAGTCATGGGGATGAAAGTACAGCATAGAGATATAGCCAATAGTTCTGTAACATCTTTCTATGCTGACAGATAGTAAATATACTAACTGTAGTGAGGATTTAATAATGTATAAAGCTGTTGAATCACTATGTTGTATACTTGAAAACAATGTAATATTGTATATCAATGATATGTTAATAAAAAATAAACCACACACAAAAAGAAGTATTTTCTACTCCAATTATCATCCGTTCACCCAACTCTGATTTCTGGCTTCTTTTTAAAAAACTGCTTTGGCAGTAACAATTGTGCCCCTCTTTCCTAGTGTGCAATTTTAAGGCAGCTGCCAAATGAGGGATCTTATTTTTCAGCCTCCTTTGCATCCAGATGTGGCCATGTGACCAGATGTCCAGTGAGTGCAAACAGTGAGTGGCCTTCCTTTCCAAGCCTGGGGCTAAGAAGCTGTTGGGGCTGATATACAAAGACACCAAAGCCCAAGTTATATTGGCTGGACAGAGGCTGGATCCCTAAATCAACATGTGGTGGATAGCCATTTGCGAACTGGAACATCCAAATTGGACTCTTAGGTGAGTAAGCAATAACATTCTATTCTGATGCCACTGAAATATATTTGGTTCTGCAGCTAGAGAGCTAGAGTTACCCTGATTAATATGCTATTTCATCCCATGGCTATTCATGCATTCAGTCATCAATAAGTATTCATAAAATGTTCTCATATGCAAGGCACTGTGCCAGCTTTCTGCCTTCAAGGATCTTACATGGTAGCTTAAAAATTAGGACAGGTGACTAATGTTTGTTTGCCTTACTACATGGCAGACCTTGTATAAGTTATTTAACAGACATTACAACCTGTGATCTTCACACTTACTCTATAATGTAAGTGTGATAGTCCCTAGCTTATAAATGAGGAATCTGAGACTTACAAAGTCTGGGAAAGAAAACTTTCTGACTTAAACACCTGGGTTTTCCCCAAGACATTCTACTGCTTCCTAGAATGGAGATGACAATGCACACACAACAATTGTTAGGCAAGTTATTTAGGGTTAAATGGCAGGAGAGGGCAACGCTGAAATGCTGAGGATGTTCAGAGACTGCTATTTGATATTCACACTCTCCCCTGGTGATGCTGTCCACAGAGTCTAGGTCAGTCTGCATTCTGGCTGGGCCCCATCTTGATTTCTCTAATGGTGACACCTAGGATGACAGGAAGGTCCACGTAGCTGCCAAAGTGCAATGCGGCAAAAAGCACCCTGTATAAGGACTCAGGACATGAGTAACTGCTGCAGCCCTGCTGTACTGAGTGACTGCTCTTCGTCACTTCTAGAAAGTCTTTTTAAAAACTCCCTTTCTTCCTCAGTGAAATTGTTTTGGTAAAGTCTGGCTGGATTTGAGACTGTACTTGATATGTATAAAACCATACAAAGTAGAAAGCAATCTTGTGCAATATTCTCATTCACTCATTCAACAAATAGTCATTCAATGCCTCCTCTGTTTCTGATGAGATGCCCAAATTTTCTCTATATCTTAATTAATGTCAGACACATTTTAATCAGGAATATTCTCAGCATCCTAACTTGGCTGTAAAATTGAAGGTCTTGTAAATCCCAGGGGAGAAAAACTGCATGCAGTTAACAGCACAGAAAATCTTCAGATCTGACATCTTTCCCCACGATTGGCTTGGAGTCTTATGGAAGTAGACAACCCATAGACTCCAAGGCTTCCTGTCTTAGTTAAAAGAGATACAAATTGCTTCCCTCGTGCCTCTTCTCAGGAGAGCCTCTTCTCAGGGGAGCTACCCAGGGTAAAATACTGAGACTGCATGAATCCATCTGTAAGCAGAAATCTGAGGCAGATGACATTATTTTTCATGCCATATCAATGGGTTTGTGTTTAAAAAAAAAAACAATGGCATGTTTGTGCTGGGGTCGTTGGGATTGTTAACTGGCTTCTCTAATGACTCTTTATGAGGCAGAATATGCTGGTTGAGAACCAAATGTTACTGAGACATTTAATGAGAGTTCTCTTCTCATGGTCACCTACCCTTCTCTTCCAATGCACGCCTTTACTTTTTGCCTGGCTCAGAGCAGTCTCTGTTTTCCTCCACTCAAGAGTCGACAAATATTTACTGAGCACCCGTTCTGTGCCAGGCTCTGGGCATGGCTCTGGGGATATGGTGGTGTGTCACTGCGAGGCTGTGTTCTGCTAAAGACACTTCTCCATCCTTTAATTTGTCTATGCCCCTCCTAGACAATGAAGCCTTGAAGACTGTCTCAGTTTTATCTAGCTCCCTGTCCCTAGTGAGAATTACAGCGGCTGGCTTACGGGGTGAGGGCAGTGCTCAGCTCACAGCATTGAATGAATAATTGAATGTTTGACAGGGTAGTTTGCCTGGATATTATAAAAGGAACAGTCTACTTTATATTTCATGTAAACAGTCTCAGCTCTGTTGCTCAGGGACTGGAGATGAAGAATAAAAGGATTGAAATACTCTTTCAGAAATGCTTATTTCCGTTCTACAAAGGAAAAGACATTTGTTCCTTCATTCATTCAAAAAATATTTATTGGTGGCCTGCCGCGTGCCAATGCTATTCTGGGCCTAAGACAGGCAAGGGAACTGCAGTAGTGGAGCCAATCTACACGTGAGTAGGGATGATGGGTTATCAATAAATCAATCAACCAATAAACAGTGTAATTTCTGACAGTGATAAATAGTACCATGAAAAAAATATCAATCAGGGCATTCCAGTTACTACTGAATCATAACAAACCACCCCAAAAATGAATGGTATTGAACAAACCATTGAATTATGCCCATGGATTTGGTAGTTCAGAAATTTGACGGGGCACAGAGGGCACAGATTGTCTTGGTCATGATATCTAGGGCCTCATCTGGGAAGATCCTGAAACTGGAGCATTTGACTCCTATGGGCTGAAATCATCTGAGAGCGTCTCCTGTGCATTTCTAGTGGCCGATGCTGGTTGTCACCTGGGACACACGTGGACCACGAGTGCTGGAGCATGTACCTGTGGCCTTTCTATGTGGCTTGGGCTTTCTCCCAGCATGGTGGCCTCAGGGAAGCCAGCCTTCATTTCTGCTGGCTCAGGGCTCCAAAAGCAAGTGTCCCAGCAGGCATTGCAGTAACTCTATCACCTTTAATAACTTGCCCTTTGAAGTTAAGTGAGTTATACAGTATCATTTCTGCTACATCCTGCTGTTTTAACAGAGTCTTCAGGGTTGGCCCAGATTCAAGGGGGGGTGGATGAAGTCCCAATCCCAGGATGAGAAGAATGTCAAAGAATTTGTAGACATGTCAAAAAACTGCCACATGTGTAACATGATCAAGAGTGGCCAGGGAGTCAAAGAAGACCACTCTCAGTGGGTCAGTTTTGGGCTATGATGTGACAAGGGAACCATCTGTACAACAGCATATGGGAAATGCTTTCTGGACACCAGTAATGCTGCTTATAAGGAGCAAGCATTTTGTGTAGGCCCTAGAGCAGGGAACCTACCCAGAGCATTCTACCACATCTGGTGATTAAGCCTAAGTTTGAGGTCAGTATTCAGAAACCGACTCTCCCCCAGAGTTAAGCCAAATTCTCCATTATCAGCTTTACTTTAGAAAATCTGCATCCATCTCCCACTTATTAAATCTTCTCAGTTGGCTCAGAACTTGGGTGGGGAGGGACAGTCTTTATTGGCACCTCCCGGAGAAACTGTAGCAACTACAGAACTGGTCCAGCACCTGGAAGAATGTCAAGGGAGTATACGTAGTGGGTCCCAATAACAAATGGAGAAGCTTAGGATGGGTCAGGGACACAGGCATGGGCTTGTGTTGACCATGAGGCTTGTTTTATTAGTGTGTGGTTGGGCCCTGAAGCGCTAGGATCCAGGCAGGTGGCTTTAAGCCTACAGCCTCACAAAGCTGTCACCTTGGCAAAGGTTTTTCCATGGGTGAAAATATGTACTTGTGGAGACAAGGCAGTGAGCAAAAGTGAGTGCCTCGGCAGAGACGTTGATCTTCACCGCAAGACCCAAACTTAATGCCAGGAGGACAGTGAACATCAGCCAGTTGTCAGGGGCCTGAGAAGCAGATCCTCTCCTGGCCTCAGCAAGGAGCAGCCTTCAGTAAAGGCATGGCTTACAAGCATGGCCTCGGGCAAATGCTGAAGGTTATATGGCCCTTGGTCCTGTAAAACTTCTGTGTATCCAAAGACCATTTGGGGAAGGTACTTCGATGTCTACAGTCTTGAAACAACCCATAGTCACTGTATCATTTATCTATTGCTGTGTGGCCAACCTGAAAGCCTGTGAACCAAAATAGCTGTTTATTATTTTTCATGTTTATGAATGGTTCTGTGGATCCTGGAGGGGCTCAGCTTGTCTCAGCATGGCTTGCTCATGAGTCACTGTCTGCTAACTGGTCAACTGGAAGCTGGCTGCTCTAGGATGGCCTCAGCTGGGACGACCTGACCCGGCTCCATGTGTCTCTCAGATGTCCCCAGGTTAGCCTGGGCTTGTTGTCTCAGCAGTAGTAGGGGTTGAAGACAGGTGTCAGAATATACATGTGCTTTTCAAGTCCCTGTTTATGACCCATTTGCTACTGTCCCCTTGGCCAAAGCAGATTGTATGGCTGAATGCAGAGGCAGTGTGAGGTAATCAATATGACCAAGCCACCCTGTCTCTGCCCTGCCTCCTAAAGCAGGAGGACCTGTTAGCCACAGGGTTTTGGTTTTGAGAGGGGAGGCAGGTTGGAGCTTGTGGTAAATAACTTGAGACAGCCAAGGAGAGAACGAGAACCTTCACCAGTGACTTTCCACTCACCCTTTCTCCTTAAATCAATGTTGACTCAATAGTTAAAAGAACACCATGGTGAAGGAAAGACAGTATGAGCTTGCCCCAGTGCCCACATGCCAATTCAGACCTGTTCTCCTCTCTCTCCGAGCCAAAGTAAAGTCATAAAATCCCCAGTGACACGACTGAGCAAAGGCTTTGAAACTGACAAACCCTGGACCCTGTCCCAGTTTTGACCTTACCAACTTAGTGTCTTCAAGTTCAATTCCCTCATATTCACACCTTTAGGTGTGTATATTGTGTCTGCATGAGACCAGAGGGAGCCGTTTACATCACAGTCTATGTAAACAGTGCTCACAGATGTTGTGCAATGTACAAGCTACCCAGCTGTACCTGGCTGCCCTAGCTTATGTGGAAACTTGTAAATTATTATGCTTATGTGGAAATGCTCAGACATCCTCTGATATTTGTCCTTTGTCCTTGAATCATTGACAACTTTTTCTAGACTAGTCTAGCCAAACACAAACTCGATGCAAAACTGGGGAAAGTTTTTCTATCGATCTAAGGTTTCTTCCTGAGAATTGGGGCAGACTTGAGACTGTGTATGATCTCCACACTCTTTTAGAGTATTTCCATCCATGTTTGATTTCCTGTCACAGTGGAGTTTACTGCTTCTATTGATGTTAATTCTGCACTCTTAAACTTCTTGCATCTTGAGTTCAAATCAATTAAAAGTGCTTTTTCCTATTCTTCACTTGAACGTGCTGAAGTCTGTGAGTAGAGGAAGATGAAGAGTGATTCTGAGTTGATCAACAAGGGAACCGTCCTGGAGAGCTGTTTGTGACTTGCCTAAGATTTCAGAAGTATTCAGTTGCACAGGTGGATTTAGAATCCATATGCCTGGGCTTTTTCCCAGAGTTCTTTCCACTAGAACTTGAAACTATTAATATATTATTTGGCAAGTGGTGATAACCATAAGTTTTTTATCTTCGCTTGTTTTTTAAATGAATGGTGAATAGAGTAGATACTTGACACTTGGGAAAGATATGTCCCAAGGTCTTTTGTGAACTTACACATTGCAGTACTATTAAAGCTGTAATTTGCAAACTGGGTCAGGAGAATGTGAGTTCAATGCCCCCTAGAAGTTTTTGTGGGAATCATGAAAGACTATGCAAAGTTTAAGAAAAGCATATTCAGTGTCCCAATAGTGTTTTTACTACTGAACAAGAATAAGCCATAGAACTCAAAGGTCAACAAAATCTTGACTGGTGGGAATAAAGAGAAAATATACTGAGAGAGCATTTCAAAAGACATAATTAAAAAAAACAGCTTGAGTAACTGTCTACTGAAACATGTAATTTTTTTCATAAGAGACAGTAAATTATAACTGAAAATTTTAGGTGACCCATTCAGACTCCTGAATTTTCCATAAATACAGGATTAAAGTCACAGATGTGAACTTCTGTTGAATAAAACATTTCACTCTTTAACTTATACAAAATTTTGACTCTGACTAAAAACTGTCTCCCACATATTTTTGCATTCTCTTTACTTCCATAGAAGCACCAGCAGCTGAATTTCTTGGAGGAGGGGCAATTTTAAGGAGAAAGAAAAGTTTTGGTTTGTTGAATGGCAGTATCATTTAGGTGTTCTTTTATTACAAAGAGAAAACTCCAATCAGACAGGGTGGAATGATTGCAGAATTTATTGCCTGAGCATCTCTGAAGTCCAGAGGGAGTGTTGGCCTGCTCCAGATGCCCACACGATCTTGAGGGCTGTCGCACTTTTCTTCTATAATTCTTTTGGTTTTTCTCTTCTCCTGTATGCTGCCCTTGACCTCAGGCTGGCTTCCCTTGTGACATCAAGAAGGCTGCAAGCAGCTCTGAGGGCTTTCACCTATTTGTTCATAACCAGAAAGGAGACAGAGAGAGAGAGAATCAGTCTTGATCTTGACATTTCATTCTGACTCCGATAGACTGATTGTAAAAATGGCCCCAATTCTCTACCTCTCCCTGAAACCATGCCCTTTAAAATAAGAGCTTATAGTTCTTCTCATCATGAAGTAGAGTCTGTTCCGCCAACCTTTGAGTTTGGGCTGGCCTCATCACTTGCTTTAGCCAACAGCACACAGTGGAAGTCAAGGTGCTTGTTCAGAGCCTAGGCCTCAAAAGAATTGCACATTTTCACTCTCAGCTGGAATCCTGTCTCTACCGTAAGAACAAGACTTGACTACCGTGATGGGGCAATGAGAGATCACGTGGAGCAGAGACAAGACAATTCAACTGAGCCCAACCTGACTAGTCTGTAGCCAGCCAACCTCCGTTCATATGAGAGAGCCCAGCCTGGAGGAGCAGAGCCTCTTCCTAACCTGTAGCTAACTAGAGACACATAGATAAGCCCACTGATATTAGAACAACCACACAGCTGACCTGCAGAATTATAGCAAATGCTTCTTGGTTAAAACAACTTTGAGTTTGGGATGGTTTGTTCCATAGCAATAGCTAAATGATACACAGATCTTTTAAGGTTTTAAGTCACAAGGTCACTTCTAACCCAATGACTATGGTTGGATCTACTCCAGCCCCAGCTGAGCTGTAATGGAGAAGTAGAAGTGGAACCTGGAGGAACATCAGGGATTATTAGGAAAGGGGTAGGAGGAAAGTGGGAATGGATGCATTGTGAGCAAAAACATATCTGCTACCATCACATCAAAAGTTCACAACTGGATGATGACGGAGTGAGATGAGGATGATAGGGTGACTTCACTGGGTTGGGTGACTCTTAGTTGAAAGGCAGCTTGACAGTACAGTAAGTGTCCTGCCTCAACAAAATTACAAATTATTAACTGCCTGAAGTTTCAGGTTGCTTGAAAATTCTTGAAACCACAGTGTCAAATCCACCAATGCCAATGCTTTCAGTATTAATGGTTTCTCACACTCCATATAAAATGTAATAATAGATCAAATCCCATGCTTTTTAAACTCAGAAAGCCTTCAAAGAAGAGAGCTGGCTACACTAAGTAGGGCACATTTACCCACAGGTACCCAGTAGAGGCCTGTAACTCACACTTCTTTCTCTCCAGGTGCTTTCTGCAACAAGGAATTCCTCTTGCAAAACCTATCAGTGTAATAAAGCCACTTTGTAGTTCAGTTTGGAGTTTAAACACCATCAGGTTCTGCTCAAATATGCTTTTTAAATTTATGTTCTAAAGTTTTTTTTAATGCAGTTGCAATGGGATTAAAATGATCCTTAAAATAAAATTTTAAAAAGGAAAAGAAAGCCTATGTGATAGAGGCATACAAACCTGACAAGTATAAATGTTGCAAAAGAATAATTCGATACACAATCAGTAATGGCACTTGGCCTTCCAAGGGCAACGAGCTACCAGTGAGGGAAGGGGGTAGTATTTCCTTCCAATCTGGGGAAAAGATAATCACAGGGTTTTGCTAGCAAACATCCCATTCTCTGCATTTTCTTTTTTGAATCTCCCTCCATCTTTTGGAAGAAAAAGAGCTAAGGAATCTGTGTGCTGGAAGAAGTGACCTACAGTCTTAACAAAGAACAATTTAATGGCATTTTAAAAATAGTATTTACAAGCAATCAGGTTTTCATTATTACTAGACACCATATCCAAGCTTAGCAGAAGCCTCTGGCAACTGATGAAAGAAGGTAACCCCAAGAGATTTTGGTGTGAAAACTGGCCAAATACATTGGACAGGATTTAACATTTAAAACTGTGTACACTGAAGGAATCGTTTGTTAAAACTTAAGGAAAATTGGATGAGATCAAACAGTTGTGGAAAACAAGGACACATGAATAAGGGGTTTGTCATCTTGAAAATTTTCCTATAACTTGACATATTTCCTATAACTTGACATAACTTAGTGGATTGTTCTGGTACATTAACCATATTGATAGGCCTGATTTATCAGAGCTGCCTCTGTACATGCCTAGGTGACTCTGTGCATGGACATAGGATTCTGTTTGGCCCATGGGGCAGGAGCAAATCTGACACAAGCAGAGACTTGAAAGTGCTCATGTGTCTTCTCTTTCTCTCTTGGCTTCTGTCACCCCCATCTTTACAAGCCTGGGCTAGCCTGCTGGAGTCACAGGAAGCCAACTGAGTCATCATGGAATCTGTCAGAAGACATATTCTTAAACTCTTTTAAGGACCATTTGTCTGCCCTCAGTTCTGGTATCTCAGGGCATAACAAGCTACCCTAAAACATAGGGGTTTAAAAACCAGTAAACCTTTATTATACCATGTAGTTTTTGTGGGTCAGAAATCTGGGTGCTGCTTAAAGGGATAGTTCTGGTTTGGGGTCTCTAATGAGTCTCACGTCAAAATGTGAGGTGAGGCTGCAGGCAGCTGAAGGTGGGACTGGAACGGAAGGATCGGCTTCCGTGGGGTTCTCACACGGCTGGTATCAGGGTGCCTCAAGTGCATACCCCTAGGATCTCGCCACAGGATGGCTTGAGTGTCCTTACCCGAGGGGCCTCTGGCTGCCCACAGAGTGAGTGCCCCATAAAAGTAGCCCAGAAGCTGTGTCTTTTATGCCTTAGCCGCTGAAATCACAGTCATTTGTGTGATTTTCACAAGTCAGCTCATTCAGTGTGTGTGGAACCCCACAGTGGATGAAGTACCAGGATATGGGGATCACTGGAAGCCACCTTGGAGGCTGACTGTCAGAAAATGGATTTTGCAGATTTAGATCTACAAGTTAGTGCTCAAAGAACTGTCCATTTCCTTCCAGATCAGTCTCTTACATTACCTGAAGGTCCTCTCAGCCTTATCAGCTTGCAGCTGCCAGGGAACACTACTTCAGCGGTTTGTTCTAAGGTCCATGGACTTGTTGGCTACCACAGCCACATGGCAGGATCTCAGCCCAGACCCTCCTTGTGTATCTCCAGCAGTCACAGAGCTGGCAGAGACTGGTCTTGTTCCATCTCATTCTTTCTAACCTGTGCTTCTGTCATCTACCATTTCTTCTCTTACCTCACCAATCCACACGGCTGTTTCTGCACGGGACCTGTTCTGGACACCTGTTTTCTCTGATGCTACTGTCCCCCCATCCTCCACCCCCAGATGCCTCTGGATGCCCCGGTGCTGAAGAGACTCCCAGTGGTTCACATTCTCAGTGTTGAACTCCAGTATTCACCACTGATTGGAAGCAACTTTCTTCACATACGTGTATTCAGGCATGCATGTGACCATGTTTGTGTGTTGGAAAAGCTTCATAGTCGTTTATTGAAATGTGTTTCCCCATTTTAAATTTGCGTCTCTCTCCTTACTGTGAAACAGGGCATTTAGTCTAACACTTCTGGTCCCCTTTCCCAGGAAATTTACTGAAAATGAGCAGTATCCCTACTTACTTACGATGATGTTGTTTTTCCCTATTGACCCTAATGCCCTTCCTGAAATCTGGCTTCTACTCTTCCACCCTTCATGTCTATCAGATGTGACTCTATGTCTGAACCTTGATTGTGGATTATAAATTCTTATTCTCTTTCTAGTGCAAGTAGATCTATTTGATAGATTTTAATAATATTGAAAGCTTCTGTTGGAATATTTTATAAAATGATTTGAAGTAACTGAGTATTACATACCAATAGCTTACTGATGCACTGATCTTCTAAAAGTGAATTTATATTCTGACTTGTTATTTTATTGTCTTTCTTAGCATTAGCTCATTTCATGTATATGAGACTTTTATTTAATTACCAGACTTATTTTAAATGGGGGAAAACCCTCCCCCAGCACGCACTTCCTTCCTTTTGTGTGTACCCCTAACTGTCTAACAAATTTACAGTTGCTTCTGCCTGGACCTGCACTCCCACAGCTCAGAACCAGGTTTCAGATGGTGGTGCAGAGCTAGTGGGGGATACGCTCAATTCTGGGTCTCAAGGATGTGTCTGTGTCATCCACCCTGTCCCCCCACACGTGCACATGCCAGCAGCTATAATCAGAGGCAGTCCTGGGTGTTTTTTTCCTACCTTTTATGGACCCACTCCCGGCCTATGACTTCAAGCAGGGAGCTCCTCAGAAGAAATGTCTCATGAGCACTGACACCTTCCCAGGATCTCCTGCTTGTTTTGAGACCTGAAGGCTGCAAGACTGGAGCTGCCATCCGACTCTGTGTGTGCGAGCATGTTTCATTCCATTTCCTTTTCCTAGACATGTTCATTCCGTATTTAATCCTAGGTTGGGCTTTCAATTTTTCACTTTTACCATATAAACTCCACTACCATTTGCTCAGAGACTGGTGGAAGGATTGACGTGTTCACTCAGTGCACCATCCTGACCTGGGAACCCTGATTTATGTTTTTGGAAGATCTTCCTGGCTGCCATGTGCAACTCAGACTACAGAGGCTAGATCTGCACACAGGGAAATGTGTTAGGAGATGTTTCAGGTAAGAAATGGTGGTAGTTAGGGTTAGCAAGCAGGCAGTGAGTTGAGGAGAAATGGAAGATTAAATATTTTCAATGCCCAAACAGCAGGATTAGGTGTGGGACACTAGAGAAAACAAATCCAGAATGATTCGGTCTTAAGCGTTTAGGTCGGAGGTTGTGACTTTTACTGAGATTGGGAAGATGACCAAGTTGGTTTTATTTTGTTTTTCGTTGGGAAGTAGTGCTGGTGGAACCTCTAACCCTTTCATTTTGGAAGGCAGCCTTTATCAGACGCCTGCTTAGAGATCCAAATGGAACTGTGAGAAGGTAGCTGACCATACAAAGCTGGAACTCAGGTCTGGGTTGGAAACATGAATTTAGAAGTCATCCACCCTCCCAAAATGTAGGGGAGTGAACAATAATCATTTTATTCTGCTCACAGATTCTGTGGGTCATGCACAGTGAGGACAGGTGGCTTCCCACTCCCGTCTCCTGCCTGGGCTGAAGGACTGACTCAGCTGGGAACATCAACCACATGCCATTGTGTGGCCTCTCCAACACGGTGGTCTCAGGGTAGTCCATTTCTTACATGACCATGCAGGGCCCCAGGACTGAGCATTTCCAGTGACCAAGGTCATGGCCTTTGCTGACCTCACCTTGGAAGTCACACAGAAGCACTTCCACCAGGCTCTATGGACACCCAGGTTCAAGGGAGTAGATGCTGACCCTACCTTGCACTGGATGGAGTACCAAAGAATTTAGGATCATGCTTAACATTGCCACATCTTACTCATCATCAGTCTCCCCACTAGAAGGTAAGTGCCGTGACACAGAGATTTTTGTTTTCTGTTTTGTCCACTACTGTAGCCCCAGTACCTAAAAATATGAGTATTTGTTGAATGAATGAACAGCAGATATAAACCCATGGAACCAGATGAGATCATTTAAGAAGTATGAGAAGAAGGCTTATAGGGCTCAATACAGAGCCCTGGGAGACATTAAGAACTGATAGAGGAGGAGAGGACAAAGTTCTTTCCCCTCACCCCCTTCTATATCAGTGACGGGGACATGACTTCCTAGAATGCATATACTTCAATCTCTGCATCAGGTGGTGCCCGGGATTCTGGTGTCAAGCCCACTTCCTCAAGAGGACAGGCCATGCCAGGAATGCAAGCACACCTAGGCCCCAGGGGAGGCCAAGGGCAGCTCTTTGCTATTGGATTGGTATGGCCAGAGCAAAATGTATGGGCTGAGGTGTGAGCTATGGGCAGGGGCCGAGGAGCCAGAGACTCTCTCTCCTCAACCACATGTCCTGGTGCAGGGCTCTGGGGGGCCCAGAATTTGAAATTTGAACCTGCCTTTCCAGGTTGCTACAGAGTCATATTTGTCCAGGTGCTAGAATATATTTTATTGAGCTTTGTTAGTTTGTTACTTATATATTTAGTGTGTTAGCTTGATTTGTAACTTTTAATATTTAGACATAATACATAGGTAGCCATTTGTATGACTGCCCTGGGAGATACAGTTGTTACTATCAGGTGTGGCTAGATGGAGGGTCCGAGGCGGAGGGGATGGTGGTGCTAATTCCAGAAGCCAGAATGTGTCAGACTCAACTCCAATCCACATAAACCATCATTGCGCTTTCAATTAAAATGTGCTAAAATTAGATTATGTTGCCATCAAGGGGAATTGTAAGAATACCCTAATTAAATCATGATCTAAACTTCCAGGCTTCCCCCAGATATGATTAACAAAGATCAAGAATGCTTGTCCCATGTAATTAGGGATTTCATGAAGCAGGAATCTTTAGGTAAGCAACTAAATCATACATGTCAACCCCTGCATTTTAACAGGATGCATAATTTAAATTTTAAAATACACAGGTCCGGCATTTGTAAAAACCTTAGTCTATGTTACAGGATGACAGAGGCGGGCTAATCACAGAGAATCCTTTGTCCACATGTGTCTGAAACAAGCCAGGTTTTACTTTCAAACATGCTTTAGGCTGTAAGTTATTGGAATGGGTCCTGCTAGAATTGCAAATTAAATTTAGGGGAAAATATTTTCTTGCCTAGGAACTACATAAAATGTCTGAGCTCCTTGATCCAATTCCTAGCATAATTTAAAATAATTTTTTTATTTATTACAAAAAATTTCAAACATAGGTGAACAAAGATTTACAATGAAACCCATGTACCTCTCACCCAGTTCAACAATTATCAACACTCTTTACTTTTTGTTCAGTGGTAATTCTACAATGATCTCAGACTGATCCTCTTCTTGACGGAAGATGATGGCTTTCTTCTTGGCTTTGGCTTACTCTTATTTTCCTTCCTTTTTTTTTTCTCTTTCTTTTATTTGCTACCTGAATGAGCTTCATCCTTCTTTGTGTCATCCAGAATGATGGGGACCTGCAGATAAATAAATGCAGTCATCCCAGTTAGGAGTTTTCACGTTTGACCACTCTTCTCCCTGGATTATTGTGCAGATGTTAACATTGTTAACCAGAAAGGAAAATGCTTCTGGGAAGAAACAGGAAAGATGACATCAATTTAACACTGCCTTTTGGGGTTAGCACAAAATGACAGGACAGCAGGAAGCAGTTAAAAAGCTTCCCCTGACAAGAGACACTAAATGGTTCTGGGTACTGCGCCCAATCAGCCGTGGTATTGACAGAGACCTGCTCTGATAATAGCCTATGAAAGACTGCATTCCGGCTGCACGCAGTAATTTGTTTTTCTAACCAGGGTGTCCTAGTGGGACTTTGGGAAGACCACACAGCTCCTGTGTAAATGGTAGTCACATGGCAAAGCCCAACCAAGGGCACGTTTTATTTATTTAGGGTGTAATAATCTACTTGTCACTTGTCTCAGCTTCTCAAGGTTCGGAGATAAGGTATCCGGCTACCTTTGCCTCTTGGTTCCCACCTATCTTCCTCACAGCATGGCGTCTGTGGGCTTTTCCACCTGCTTTGTCCTATTCTCCACCTGCTGTGAAGTGGTCTTTAGCTGTAAGAGGTAACTGTACCTCTGCAAGAGAAGAGCTCCCTCATCTTCCATGTCTTCACTGATGCATGTGGGGATAAAGGTAGGGCAGAAAATGGGAGAGATGGACCAAGGTCAAGGGCTACAGCTGGAGGTGGTTGAGCAGCAGAGAGATGATTACATTGAGGCAAGAAGGGTAGAGAAAGACAGAAGGATGTGTGCGAGCCAAGAGGACCTCTGGCTCTCCATGTGGTGCTGACATCACACAGCCGGAGGGCTGGACATGGCCAAGCAGTAAGGAAACTTCACAACAGTCCTCTGGACTCCATAGAGTAAGTCTGAAGCTGCCATGATGAGACTTGGTTCCTTCTGGTGAAGGACAAAGTGTGTCCCTCCTTTCAGCTGCTACAAGGCCTAAGGGCAGTTCTTCCTGGAGAGGAGTCAGGGTTGGCCTGGTTCCTCAACCCTGAATGGCTAGTCGGTCTGGCCTGCACTCAGGGCTCTATTTGGAGGTCCAGAAGCTGAAAGTCCCCCGAGGCACAGACCTGAAGAAGTCATTCATGGGACTCTAGCAAAAGCCTGGCAGACCTACAAATGCTCCTTACAGAGTGTGGGTGGCAGAGCAGGGGGTCTAACAGATCCTCCTCCCCTCCCCTGGTGGCTTGTCACTATTTGACATCACTCCCTCCACCCAAAGGAAGCGGACTCCTGTCCTTCATCCTCCTTTCAAAGACTCTGCCCCTTGGAGGAAATGGTGAGGCACTCGGGAACTTTGTCTCCCCACTCCCACTCCTTCCATGATTTATTTTGCCTGGACTATCCTGTTTCCAGTCACATCCATTCTCATTTCTGACATTTCCTTGAATTGGAGGCCAAGGTGACTTGCACATATGAACAATTTGGTATCATTAGCCCAATAACTGTTTACCTGAAAAGGTAGCCAGGTGTTTGCCTGCAGTTACAGGGAAGAGCTCAACTCATTTCCTCCCTGACTTCTGAACTCTGAACAAATTAAACATTAAAGAATAGCAATAAAACTCACCACAAACATCCCCAAACACCCTCAAATAGATTTTTATTGCAGTGTGTCTGAACCCTGTGACAGGCAACATTATGCAGTATTATTAGAAATGGATGCAGTTCACTCTGGTTGATTATACTTTCTTGGGGTTTTACCTTTATGGAGAGGTACATTCTTCCCGAATGCAGTGGAGAAGGGAAAAAAGAGGGATGAGAAGCTTTAACATGAAGAGATTTGTCCCAGGAGGTGCTCAAATTCAGTCACAGTTTTCTGACTGGGGCAGATGATAGGATGAGAGCTAATCTCTGGAAAGTCACCATGTCCCACAGCTCCCAGTCTCACTAAATGTTATCTCCAACCCAGACTAGGCCAACAGTCATGGGATTTTTATAAGGGGTAATACCACCAACTGGAGAACATGAAAATATTTAAAGACTATCCTAATTGGTCTTTCCAGAAGGAAAATAAATGTTGGAGGCCTGAACAAATGAAATGGCATGAGCTGCTTCTCTTGCTTTCTGATAAACCCATTTGGTAAATCTGAAATCTGAGGAAGGAGTGGAGTGATTTAACAACTCTTTCAGCAATCAAGATTCCGACTGGTTACTAACTGAAGCCCAGTAGGATTCCTCAGCAAACAAGGCAGGGTCCGGGACACCCCAGCAGTTAACTTTCTGTACTGTGGGAGAAGAACAGAGAGAAGGCAGCTAGGGCCTTCCTCCAGGGGATCTTCAGAGAAGGGGTCCTTCAGAGAGGAAAGGCATGGAAGCAAGATCAAGGACATTGCCATTTTCCCCAAAGACCAGAGAGTAAAGAGCTGACAAAGCAGTGTTGGAAAGGCCACGGCTTGGTCACAAGTTCACAATATGCAGAGCAGATTAATCAAGTCCTTGGCAAACAGACCTTAGGCATACAAGCAACATGCCCAGGCCCCCTGCTTGTGGGCTCAACCTAAACTTGTCCCCTTTATGGACTCCCCCAGGTCAGATACTATGGGTCAGTTCCTGGTCAGGGATTCCCAAAGAGATGAAGAACTGGGAGAGAAGCTCTAGGTAGAGAAGCTGTGGGAGGCTCCTGCCTACCTGAGGCCCCATCCTTCCTCCTTGCTTCAGCCAACCCTCTTTCTTCATTTCCCCATGACCCCAAGGGATGCCTGAACTGTTATATCAAAGTATAGTTCCCTCTTTACTTCCTTCCTGACCCTCTAAGGGCCAACACTTAGTCTCTCCCCATCTTTCTGTACCTGGAAGAAACTCACGGCCCATTGAGGGTTTACTTACAACACTAAGGTATGCTGTTAATGATTATGAAACACAGAGGGGAAGGAAGTCTTCTCCCTATCTACCTCTATGACTTTTTCTTTCCTGGAACCTAGTTTTCTGAGTAAAATTGTACAGCTAACAGGGATGTATATGAGAGTTCAACTGACATTGTAAGTGACGAGACAAAAATATTACAACTAACAAGATGTTTACCAGCTCCAAGGGAAGGCTCCAAATTGAGGAGCTGGAGCTAGGAAGTAAGATGTGGGCTCATGAGGAAACACAGCTGTGCCTGGGGGACTGGGGCCAAGAAGCAACTCTTGTAAGGAGAATCAACTAGCTAAATGGGGAGGAGACCTGCCAAATGGAAATTTGGAAAGTTAATGCTGTAAGTATGGAAGAGATTCTGCCTCGCTTCTCCTGTAAAGCTTTCAGGAAAGTTTTCATGTTAACTCACACTTTCGGGACATGTAGATTCTTGGTGGGTAACTTCATAGTGGTACTGAGTCTGGGGTCCAGGTTAGAAAGGAGCACAGTGTCTACCTGTAGGCACCTCCAACATTCAGGTTAAATGTGTGGCCAACTGAAGGCATAAATGGCCCAGTACAATGCCCTTCTCTTTACTCACAGCCCTTGCACAGGCCTTTGCAGTTCTTCTCAGTAAAGAGGTAGAGTTTAGTTTCCTACCCTTTGCATCTGGGTGTGCTTTTGAGTTTTTTTGGTCAATGGAATGCAGCAGAAGTGATGAAATACAAGTTCTGAGCCTGAGCTTCAAGTGGCTCATTGTTTCTTCCTGTTGCAGGTGACTTTCTCGTGCCTTGGCCGTTACCAGGCGACCATGCCCAGAGGAGCATCAATCAGAACTAAGTCACCCCAGCTGAAGGCAGCCAATCCCCAAACATGAGTGAGCCCAGTCAAGTCAGCAGAGCGACCAGGACAACTCACAGCTTTTCTAGAGATGGAGGCATAAATGTACTGCTGTGTGATACTAAGGTTTTCTATTTGTTATGCATTATTTGGGCAACAGAAAGCTGGCACAGATGTACTTATAAGTTTGCCTTTCTGGGGGTTGGATCAGAGGTAGGAAGAAAAGAACAGGGAGTGCGGGCTACAGGAGGCAGGCGCTCTCTCAGACCGGCAGGCAGGGGTAGTAGCCTAGGTTTGGAAGCTGGGAGACAAGACCCGGCAGGTCGAGTGGTCGTGGCCAGCACGTATGTGAAGGAGGCGAAATGGCTAGAGACAAGGCCCAGAACTGGAGCTCCAAACATGGGTTGGCACTGAGACCAGTCGATGATGGTGATCAGAGCTTAAGCAGGTGGCATGGTCAGTGGACTAGGGTTGGGACCAGGATGTTACTGAAAGGACTGGGTCACTGGGCTTTTAAGGTGCAGACGGAAGACTGGGGTATGGGGTGATTGGCAAGGGAAAAAGTCAACAAGCAGAGGTCAGGGGAAAAAAGTTAGGGAATCAGAGGCTGGGCCTTCTGATTCTCCTGGTTTCTTTCATCCACTAATGCACATTGTGGTTTTGCTTGGGGTCATTTGCAGGGTCATGGGTTCAGGGCATAGGCAGGAGGCTGATTTCCATGAATGGGTGGGGCCAGGGTCCCCAGCACGGAACAGGGTCTTCCACTGATCTAGATGCCCCTTTTGCCCCTTTGCAGTGTTCCTATGGTAGCCAGCATTTCTCTACTGCCCCTTAGCACTCATTTGTACTTCTTCAGGCCCCGCCCCCAGATGTCTGTGTGGGTGTGAGTTAAGTCCCCAGGAAGATGGCATTCACCAGTGGTTCTCAATTTTTCACACCCATCAGGATCCCCACATACCCGCTTTGAGCTTCATATGAAAGCGACTGGCCCCTGAATGAGAATCGCTGCGAGAGGTGGGGGTGAGGCTACCAAAGGCTTATTTTGAAAAGTAGAGAATCCAGCCCTACACAGGGGATCAGAATCTAACTTACAGGAGGACATCAGGGCACTTGTCATAGGAGGTTCCAGCATGGGCTCAGGATGACATGAACCTGCAAATGGGGACATTCGTGGGGAACGCGGCCGAATGGGAGTGGAATGGCAACAACGGGGCCGCCAAACTCAGAGCTGCGGTGCTCCTGGCACACCTGTGTTTATTTGAATAACAGCAATTAGCCATTCAAATATTCCCTGTAAATTCTCATCACTCATAATAAAGGTCAAACCTGCTTTCAACAGACAGCAAAAAATTCCAATGCAAAACTGATTTTAATCCCAAAATATCTGGAGAAGGGGTTGTATCCAAAATTGTCTGAGACTGTAGGCAAAGAGTAAAGAGTTTATTTTGACTCTAGCAGAACTAGTAAAGGGGATATTCTTTTATCTGCCATCAGATTGTTTTTGGAAACTGCCTTCAAAGGGTCTCTCAGAAACTTGTCATGTACTCTCACAGTCAGCTTTTACACAGTTTTCAGAGGAACCCTAGACAATTCCCTAGCACAGAAGGCATCTTATGTGCTAGAATCCATCTACACCTTTTGTTACTCATTAACGTGACATAATTGAAAAACTCATTAGAAGTTCAGTTAAAATATGAGAATTATTCTATAATACCATGCTTTGTAGTTTTATATACTCTCTAGCTTTTGACCATAGTGACTTAAAAGAACAGCAACAAAATGACACTTTTTAATTGTCTGCATTGACAACTTGCTAAAAGTGTGTGTAAGCTAAAAGTATACTTGTTCTCACAAAAGCATGTATGAGGCAAACACACGAGTTTAGTGGGGGCCTTTTACATTTGTTTTGCTTAACATTTATATTGCACTTTTGCCAGGTACTATTATAGGTGCTTTAGAAATATTAATTTATTTAATCATCATAACCCTGAGGAAGGCACTATTATTACTGCCATCTTTCTTAGCAAGCTGAGGTTCAGAGGGGGTAAGTGATTTGCCTGAAGTCACACACAGCTCAAGTCTCAGTGAGTAACTAGTACGCTATGTTGACTTTTTTTTCCTTCTTCCTAAAATCATCTTAGAATCAAGGATGGGTTAGCTACAATTCCCTATAGAAGATAGTAGAATAAAAAACAAAAACAAAAACCTTTCCTTTCCCTGTCTATGAGGATGAATGCAAGCAAAGAGGTTTCATTCTGTCAGCAAGCCCCCTTTTAACTGGATGTACAACCATGGCACCCTGGGGCTCCCCCTTCTGTGTTTCTAGACTCTTCCTCCTCTTCTCCATTTCCCCTGTGGTCCTCCTCTGCGTCACTCCCAGCCCAGCCCCAAGCACTCCTCCTGCCTTCAGTCTGACCCACTCTGTCCTTCCAAGTTCAGAAAGATGTTTCTAAAACAAAAACCTATTGTTTTGTCTATCTCAAATCACTTCAGTGTCCCTGCTCTGTGCTGTGGATAAAAGCCAGATAATTTAGCCTAACAGATGAAGTGTTTCCTGTTCCTGTGCAGTTTATTATCCGGCTCCATACCTGGCACACAGTAGGCAGCCTCATTCCTCCACATGTCCCTTTACTTGAGCCATATTGAGCTGTTTGCCGTTCTATCTCCCTGGTGCTTCTCTTCTGGAATTCCCTCTTCCCTCCTCCCTTCCTCCAACTTGCATTACCAATCTTCACTAGGTAATTCATCATTTCTTCTTCCCCGCTCCAGATGCCTGTGGGTGGTGCTCCCACAATAGCCAAGGCATTTCCCTACTGTCCCTTGGCAGTGATGTGCACCTGCTCAGGCCCCTCCCCTACACAGCACTCACTTAAATCAGTGCTCTGTAGCATCAGCAGGTGGAAGCCCGTGGGATGGGCGATTTCTCAGGCCCCACCCAAGATCGATCAAATCTAAGTTTCTGGGGGTAGTGCCCAGCAATTCATGATTCTATGCGCTAACGATGGAGCAGTGCTGCATAGAGGCATGACTTCTGAGAGCACAGAGACTTCCGGCCTCTGACTCCCCAGCACCTCTCTTACTGCCTGGGATGAATCAATGATCAATGAATAAATGAATGTTGGGTTAATCCTTTGAATGAGTCATCAAACCTTTATGTCTTTTCTGGGGAGCTAAATTATCCAGGAAACAGAGTATTCTTTAGTCCATTCATGCTTCCAAATATCCTTAGAATTGGAATTTTTCCTTAATTTTTTATCGGTTAAGGTTCTGGTGCAGATTGGCTGTTTTAGCACTAGCACTGAGTGCTGAAATAATTGAAAATTTAGAGCTGGTTAAGACAAACACAAAAATGAAAATTCTATGAGATGCATAGAGTGTCTCCCAAAAGTATATTTCTACTGTATAGCAGAAGGTGGTACCCTCTGCTTTGAGCTTTGTAAGATTATCTGCAGCTTCCTTAATAAAGAGTCATTGTCTTTCTTTGGATTATTTTTTGAATATGGTAGTTTAGAAAGGAAAATGCAAATTGTAAAGCTACAGAAAAGACTGCTACATATCAGAATATTATCTCAAACTTTTATGGTTTCTCACTTAACAGTCTTTATGCTGTATGTTGCTCATAAAGATTTATGACAGTGCTTCCTGATAAACTTAAGGCCACAGTATGACTTATTTTTTAAATTTCTCAGGTGTAATTTCACTCCTCCAAAACAAATGGATGGAAAAGAGAGAAACTGTTCACCAAAGTCATTAAAAATAACATGTTGAAATAACCTTCTGTATTGTTCCATGAAGTGAAAAAAAGACAGGATCCTTGAACTCTAACACAGCCCCTTCTTCATACTGCTTAGACTGGTTACTATCAGGAACAGATTAAAAAGAAATCAGAGTAGACTGAAGTTTAAGTGCTAGTGACATAGGTTATGTCCTGTATATTGATTCACTTAAAAGTACAATTTGACAAAGCAAAGAGTGGGTGTTTTGTGTGACTATGTATCTTAAGGTTAAAGACTTTTTAGATCGCCAAGATATAGTAGCACCTGCTAGTAAACTGCAGTCCAATGGACATCTGAGCAAACAGGCAGACAGAGAATGACTGTAAGGATGGTTAGGGCCTGCCTAGATAGGCATTACACCTTCCCCACCACCCCCCGCAGAAAAGGTTCAGAAGGCAACAGAGGGGAGGGAGAAGCCCAAGTGGGAAAATGCACCTGAAGGTTACTCAGCAACCATCTCCAGCGACAAGCGTCTTACCCTGTTTCATCTTTTCCTCCCACGTTTTCATCTTCCCTACCTGACAATATCTTGATAGAGAAGCTCTTTTCACCAATGCTTATGTTGGTTATAGAAGTAAACAGGGAAATTCTATTTTTGAAAAATTTCCCGTTTTAAGTTTTGTTTTGGGGTATGTTATAAAAAGTGGAGAATAACATGATGTGTTAAGGGAGTCAAAAAGTCAGTAAATATAAATATAATTGGTCCAGAAAAAAGACTGAAACATATTAATGAGAAATGAAAGTATAGCCATCTTCTACGGAAGCATCTCCAAGCACACAAAAGCCCCACTCTAACAAACCCAATATAACCACAGGTTTTCAGGGCCACTTGCTTGTTTCAGCCTCTATGCTATTTAGTTCCTTAGGAATGCTTTCCTCAAGTCCCTCACTTTTGTAGGCAAGCCCACTGAATCAACTGGGAAGAAAGTGTTACTTTTAGTGACAAGCTGCTCCTGAAGGCCAGTGAGGGAGGAGCACCATTTCCAATAGTCTTGGGATACTGAAAACAAATGTGGATTAAGTTTGAACAGCAACTAAGAAGAAAAAAATGGATTTTATCTCTTACCAAACTAAGACTTTCCTGGATTAAAATCTTTGCACTTCAGGTTATATTTGTAATTAAGCTGATGTGCACGGGTACTTCCAGTTTGGGACAAATCTAAAAATAACTTAGTGCAAGTATGCTTTAGAAACTGAACTCTGCATTAGATGAAGTGGTTAAGCAAATATACAGGGTTTTACAATAAACTCTAGAATAAAAGCAACAGAAAGCTACAGAGAAAAAAATGTTGTGTGTATATATGCATTAAGGCGTGTGTGTATATATTTGTGCTAGATATGGGGAAATTTAAGTGAAAACTAGTTGAGCATATAAAAACTACATTTTAAATTGTCATGATATATTTTTTTTACTCCTAGACTTAACCCATTACAACACAGCAGGAAGTGGCAGCATGGGTCACATCTAAGGCTAGATGTGATTCGGTATCAACACCCCCAAAGACAGTTGGGCAACTAAGCATCAGAATGCCAGCCAACCATGAATTCCATAACAGGAATATAAATGCATCCATTCACTCCCGCTCATTAACTTAACAGTCAGGCTTTGAACAATGCAATTGATTAACATATTCATTGTTTTCTTATACTTTTGCCTCAAATTTTTACTTCTTTAGGGATCAAAGACATCTGAATACTCAGCTAACAAATGCTCCTGCCAAACTGCCTTTGTAAAATGTAGTGGCACCAAAATTGCCAGAATCCATTTTTTACTATGTCAAGGGACCTACAAACATGCTAAGGAAAACAAATCTATGAACCAGTTTTATTTTTATTTGCATTTAATGTGATTATACACATTCATGTGTCTAACAAGATCTGCACTGTTACATTAAAAATACAGTACAATAACATTCAACATGAGGTACTTCATATTTATATTTTTTCCTTCATAAATAATGCTGTAAGCTGCTAAATTCAAGCACTCTGATGCACATGTGGCTAGTCTTGAATTAGCTGAGCTTATTTAAACACTTTAAAAAACAAAAAAGACAGTTCAGTGCAATAATTATGTAGAAATTAGATCATTTACATAAATACTATATTAAGATATGCTTAAAGAATATTACATTAGAACTGCTAGCCTAGTTATCCTTTATCCCGGGATGAACAATGACAAAGACTGCCAGAGACATTGGGAGAAGCATCTACAGAGCATTCTGTTTAATAAAGTTGTGTTTATACACTAGCCTTGCCTGTCTTGTCAGAACAATGGTTGCTAGGTTTAAAGGCTACAAAATTCGAGATTACAAAAGAAAATAAAGCAAGCACATTAGCCTTAATTCCATGTTGTTGAAAATGCAGAAGGGAGAATGGGATTTAAAATATACAATGTCTTATTCTAAATACAATTTTCAAATTTAACTCACAGCTCTTGACACCAGCCAATCAGATAGTGGATGTGTCTTTTTTTGGACTAATAGTAACTAACATAAATTAGGCTCATCTACACCCAGTGTACAGGATCTCATACGGCTGGCCTGGCTTTCACCCGGTGGCTCCTTCCACATGGAGGGCAGCTAACAGGCAGCTAACGGGAAGTGAATGGTACTGAATGAAATCTTCACTCTAAGGTTATCATACCCATATCAACACCCTGATATGATGAAATCAGTGCTGTATCTTCTCTGGCTTAAAAATGAGTGCCTCCTAATCATGTGTAGAGTCTACCAATGGGCACGGTAGCTACAAGTTACTGAAATGTTTAAGCATACTTTTAAAAAAACAAAATCCTTTGTAGAACTATTTTTAAAATTGGAAATGTACCTTAATTTCATAGATGCTTTGCCAAAACGACTGTCATCTCCCTAGTAAGAAATAATTGTTAGATAATTTTGAAAAGTTGTTCTGCGAGTGCTCATCTATATATAATCACGAGTAACAGCTTTTGATCATCTATGCTAACAGACGTTAAGCAATGGCAAGGCTGATTAGAACATTTCCATCACCCAGTGTTCTCCTCCATGAGGGAAGCCCGCCGAAAGCAACGAGCCCATTCTACAGGGGAAGAAGTGACCCAGAAGCACAGGAAGTCAAGGGCAGTCACTTACTGGGGCCTTGCTGGGGCCAGCAGGGGGACTGTTTCTGTCCCACCTCCTGCGGCCAGGCAGGGAGGAGACAATTCCTGAGTCGGCAAACGCACTTGCACGGGCAGGTCACCCACGCATACACAGCCACCCCAGGACTAACCCCTGGCTCCAGGCAAGCCCACCTCAGGCTTGCAGAGCAGGAGAAGGAGGCGGCCAAGGGCCACACTCTGGGTGGTGGGGAGCCATCTCAGGATCACACTGAGCAGAGGAGCTGCCAGGAAACATGGACACTTCAGCCGGAAGTGAACGCATTGGGCACCACCAGGATCAGGGCACTGACCTCACAAGCCACGGAAGGAGACTTCTTGGGTGAGCTTTTCCCTCCTTTGACATTACCCATGGACAAATAAGAGCTGGATGTGATGCTGATGCAGAGAATACTACAGATCAAGGGTATTGCTCCAGACCATGTTTAAAAACCCTGCAGGCATATATTGGCACTTTAAGATGGCCAGAGGCCAGATTCTAGCAGTCTAGGAACAGACATAATTAACTAAGATAGTATGTGGTCAAAGTAGATCAGGTAGAGTATAGTTCAGATTAAAAAAAGAAAATCAGTGAATAAAAGCATCTTTTTACATTAAGGTGTAGTGCTACAAAACTAATTGTTATTCCATTTATCTAGAGAATTGTTTGGTCCTCTTTTCATGGGAAAAAGGGAATAGGAATTCTCTACAGTACAACTAATGAAAACAAGCAAATGGTGGAGATCAGAAGCTAAGTGGGGAAGAAAAGAGTTTGAGTTTCTCAAAGTGTGTTCTACTGTGCCATCAATTAACTGTAGTACAGGACTTCTTTAGGTTTCCTTTTTAGACTGTTTTAACTTTAGTAGGCCTACAACTTTTTTCTAACGAAAAGATTTTATAATTTAGCTCCTTCGAAGAGAAGTGTTGAAAATATTTTATAATTTAGCTCCTTCTAAGAGAAGTGTGTATACTGTAATATTTTGTCTTCTAAACTAAAAGAATATAAATCTGCTTGTAGTAGAATTCATGGCCTAAACAAACACCCAATTTCCTACTTTCCTGTATTACACTGACACTTTGCAATGTTTAATATTTAACAATCTTATGAATTTAGAATTTAAGAAAAAGCAATGCCCAGAAATAAAATATTTAAAAGGAAATAAAATAAGAATTCAACATGATTGTTTACCTTTTAAATTATTACTTATTATAAAGCAAAGTTTCTTTCAAAATTGTACACTGAGGTTTATCTGTTATTTTTTTTCTGTGGGGGGTGGAGGGGTTCTGTTTAAAAATAACTCTTGTCATTATTTTAGACTATTTATTTCTATTTGTCAAAATAAAGCCCTAAAGGGAATTTAAGGTGATCCAAAAATTTTCTTAAGAGGGACAAAACTGGGAGGTGGGTGGGGCAGCTGGAAAAGGGCACAAGTTCTCCCTAGGTGTATAGACGTGACTCTAAAAACCACAAAGCCTGAATAAGAACTTGGCTCTCTTAAGCATATAGTTAAAAGCTAAATGCTGCATTTCTGCCAGTATATAATTAAAAGCTTAAAAAAAATGAGAAACTGCCTACAGTTTCATTCATTACAAATTACCTGCACTGATCATATATCTGCAGATGAGCTAAGCAACAAGCAAGTAGGAACCAGATGTACACTCAGAGCTCACACTGCCTTGGGCAGCATTTTTAGGCATAGAATATTAGTTCGGGGATCTGCCCTCCCTGCACGCCTGTGCCATTGGTGCTGTCTGAGGAGCACTGAAACTGGACAGTCACTTTGCCACACTGAACTTCCGTCATGCCTTCCTGTCCAAAGTAGCTGAGTTCATTGCCATCCAGTATCACACTCGCTGTGTAGAAGGTGTCTGGCTCAATCTGCACTGGGTACTCAAACCACACAGGGAAGGTGTTGCTGGAGCCATCAGAGAAGTACTTGCTCAAGTTCTGCCCCAGGACAACACCCTGCCGCTTGAGTTCGATCTTCGCGCTGTACTCTGCAGAGCCACAGCTGGAGCCGTACAGCCCAAAGCCAGCTATGAACACTCTCTTATCAACTGCAAACTGGATGCTGTCACAACGGCCCCGATAGCGCCACTGGTTGCTCCGATAGGCACACGACTGGAAACGGTGACAGCGCTGGGGGACAAGGCCCTTGCGGGCTTTACTCACAAACTGCAGCTCAGGCTTTTTGGCTGCAGTGTACCAGAGGAAGATGTCGTTGGTCTCATTGAGAGTCAAAACTCCAGACTGCGCAGCACCATTTGCAAAATCATCCAGGGCCATTGTAGGTATGCGGATCAAGTAAAGCGCCTTCCCAAGGACCTTGCGTTTATTTTCAATGCTCAGAGCTAGGTCTTGCCGTTGACATTCTACTTCAGCCCAGTTCAGAGCTGCCTCAAAAACCACAATTTCTTTGGCATTCAGAGTTTCCCTGCGGAGGATACTTTCTAGTGTCTGGAAGTCGATATCACAGAATCCCTCAGACTTGAGGGCTAACTCGGCCTGGGCGTCGATGACCTCCCAGCATCGCTGGGTCAGGTCTGGCTCCTCAAACAGGCAGCTCTGGGAGAGGAGCACACAGGCATTCTTGGCGCTCAGGCTGGTCTCCAGGAAATTCACGCAGGCTCTGGCGAGGTGAGGGACGATGTACTTCTTGGCAGCATAAAGAGTGGCCAACACTGTGTCTGCAGCCAAGTCAATCTCATCACAGTAGATATATCTGAAAAAAACGCACAGCATGTGAGCGGAACGTTCACAAAATGAGTGTGTCCAGCCAGGAAAGATACAACCACTGTCAAGTTAGTGCCAAGAAAATCATCTTGTGTGACAATTGTTACAAAAATGATTAGGGATTAAAGAAACATCTGAAATAGGCTCATAAATTATTAATATTTCAACTCACTAGTACATTTGTATAAAGACATTTAACTTTGTGTTAGCATTCCAGCCTCTACTTTAGAAGCTTCATTCTATGGCCTCTCAAAAAAAAAAAAAAAAAAAGACACAGTAACTGAGGAAGAACTGCATTACCAGATATAGTTTCCATTAGGAAAAAAAAATAGCAAAATTCTATTACATCAAAGAATAATCTATGTTCTTGGAGCTATCTATATACTTAAAATTTTTCTGTACATTCTGCAAGAAGCATGTCTCTACAGTGTAAGCAATGACTGCATCTTGATGATTCTAACCAAGTATGACTTGGATTTTTCCTAAACAAAAATTAAATCCTGAGATTTTTAAGTAGTTCCATATTCAATGGATTATCAAATAGGGGCTTCAGTGCTATCTTCCAATTACCTTTACACAGAAGCCAATGCAGTCTCTGTCTCTAGCTCTTTCAGTAAAACTCAACTCTTTCTTCTCCCTCACACATGCCTTTGACCTTCAGAATTGAAGAATATATCTCTAGATATATTTAATTAAAAGACAAAGTAAGAAAGCTTAAACATGCACTATTTCTGTTCTTCTGCGAAGTATGCCTATGTCAAGAGATAAAACATTTTTGCGTGTTTTGCGGGACTGTGGCAGTCTCTCAAAATGGTACGTAAAAGTAGAATTCATCTGCTGCTTTCTGATTGCTCGGGTTGACTTAGAGTCAGTGAGAACTACATGTGGGTGAAAAATACGTACTGGTAATGCTTAATTTTTAATTTTTCTAGCTAACGTGTTTAGCTACTTGCTGTGAAATTTTCCTTTAGTTATTACATTGCAACTTAATGAAACACACATCACAAGAAATTAGGAATGGCATCTTTAAGAAAGTAAAAAAACACCAGGAGACAGCAGTAAGAAAAATGTCCCTGATCACAAATGGAGCCCACATGCCTGCTCTCAGGAAGCCCATCCTCTTCTCTGATAGCACAAGCCATCTACTACACTAGGTAAAACACCTGCAGCTTAGTGATGCTCTGACTAGAGAACCAGGACTGTGGAGGACTCTCGAGCATGGTCAGCACTTTGTAGCTCTTACCTGGAACTGTCAAGTGAGCAGTCTTCCCTTTTTCTTCACAGCCCTCTTTCCAGGAATACTGGTTACTCACCCACAATGCAGGAGTGAGGAAGACCTGGCTTCCACTATCCCTGGCGACAGTGTGGTGTGGATCAATGATGGCATGGCAGCAAATGGCACCTTACTACATTTTGGCTCTTTCAACAGTTTATGTGAACTGCATGTATAATATTTAAAAGCTGTTATCAAGATATATTCTAGGCAATACATTTATGAGAAAAGATGGTTGCCCAATGACGAATCAAATGACTTAGGTGAAATATAACTCTTTGTGATTCGGTTTTCCTACTTGTGTATGCGTCTGTAATGACAGTATACTCTATTCAAATGCAGTAAAGTCAAAATGCAACAGATAATATCAAATATACAAAGCTGACTTGACTGGCAAAAGACAAAAACAAACATGAAAACCCTTGCAGCTAAAATTGGTTTCTGTACATACATCTCTAAAGGACTACAAAGGTCACAAATGTGTTGGTTGGTTAAAAGTGATGGATTAATTTACCTTTTGGTACTTCATATGATCACTTGCCTTTAATTCCCTATCTCTCACTGTGAAAGTTCTAGTTAGCAGCAATTAGATTTCAAAACTGTAACACAAATAAATTGAATACTTTTAAGTTCTAGAACGAACCACGTTACTTATTTTTTAGTAGGCAGCAGATAATATATACCAACATTTTAACCACTTGTGGGATATTACTGTCCAACTTGACCCAGTGAATAATGTTTTTTAACATACTTTATATTTACTCCAGGGAACCAAAATCTCTACAGCAGCAGGAACCCTGAACTCTATATACTTGGTGTGCTAGAATAAGGTTTTAACAAATATATATTTATGTGTTTATAAAACACATACATATATAATATACATAAATAATATAAATGTTATTGAATCATCATTGGATTTTAATCACATGGTAGACTATCCCAATGTCTAGCACCAGCACATGTCAAAAAAGCAGGTTCTATTTACCTAGTCAACATGTATTAGATTCTGAAAAAGACCCTTGAGATATAAAACTACTTTTTTAATAAATATATCTTATAGCTTTACATTTCTATATCTCTCAAGTTTTTCTGCATAAATCCATGTAGAACCACAGAAAACTACTCATCTCTCAAAAATTTCTCCTCTACTATCAAATGCAAATGTTTCCTACCCTTGAGAAATGGTATCTGATTTGATGTAAGGGTATGTGTGTGTATGTGTGCAAACATCAGATTATTTCAAGTTTTACATTTGCTGATAGGAAACAACTCCTAGAAAACTTAGAAATCTCTTAATGTGGTGGTATCTAAACAAGGTATATAATTTCCAGAATTGTGAAACAAAAAATTTAATCTGTGTCTTTAAAGATTTCTTCAGACAATGCTTTCAGAGAGAACACGCTCTACTGAGATGCCAGATTACACTAGAAAGGTATTTTTCTTTAATTATAAGTTGTTAAAATAAAATCACTATACATGCCACTTGGCCCCAAATCCCATGCCAAGACATGAATATAAAGCCTGCATCATTTCACATGCTTTCCACTAAGATGTTTCTCCAAAAACATTTACAGGGTAAGCAACACCCTCTTTCTTTATCAGAGTCTCCCTTTTCTGTTACACAGAACATACATTTAACTGTGAAACCAGCAGAGTACAAATACAGCATAAACAAACTCTTTGCAAACATATGAATGACACTTACTTCAGCATAGCGAGAAAAGCAGCAGGCTCGACATCTGGTATACGGATTTCATCTTTGTCCTCAGCAAGTTCTCCGTAAAACATTGCATGGAATACAGAGCTCCCAACAGCTAAAACATACTGTGGAGAGAGGGAAATCTTATTTCATGCACTAAACTGAAAGCGTTTTTAGCAAATCAATTCAGAGAAATAACTCAGCAATTAGGTTTAGTGGACACGAAGCATCTAACCCCGCTCTTTTTCCAAAGCCAAGGGACAGATTCTTGCCATGAAAGCTTAAGATAGATGTTCACACAAACCAGTCTCTACGAGGCTAACTCAAGGCTTTAAGAGATTAATGCACGAGTTCCCTCGTTATAAAACAAAGAAATAGAACAAAAGCTTAGCTAACTGATTTCTGGAGAAGAGTAAACATACAACTTTCCTAACCTGTCACAACAACTTCCTATGACTGGAGAGCTAAGAGGGCATGTTTTTGTGTGGGTTCTAAAGCAGGGTAGAAGGAGACAAAGAAAAAAATTAAGTGTGGCCAAAGCTCTTTGGAGGGGCCTGCTTTCTCCATGATGGGGAGAAACTTGCACTGCCTGCTGTCGGCAAGCTGCCCACCCCAGCCAAGTTGCAGGCTTCTGGAGAGGGTCCCTCTTTGTAGGGCTCAGGACTAAGCTGGTAATGCAGCTGTTGCTTACTTTGTGTCCTGGCAACCGCTGAGTCCCACCTGGTGGCCCGACCACAAAATGTACATCTGCCATCAAGTCATTATTGAACATCACCGCATTTCTATAAACAGAGGCAATTCATTAATTCACAGCAGCCAGTATTTTTAATACCCCCTCCCGCACATACAAAACCCATAAAAGATTCCCAAGCTAAGTAACAGTTTAATAACTTCAGGATAAAGCTACAAATAGAGGTTCCAACTAACCGACTGTGTTTGGAATCACTGCACATATGGAAAGTAAGTTAAAAAAAAAAGTTATCCAAACTTTTCATTAGGACATAAATAGAAGGTTGCTATCTACTACGGCCCACAGACACAACTCTGTCACTTCATGTTACAGCCTGCAAAAACATTTTTATCTAAGAGGAAAACAGCTGTACTGCTTTGGGGAAGATACAAGGCAGTTTTCCATACCAATAAAGCTTCTGGGAAAAGAGGAAACAGATTTATGTTAAAACACATTACAGGCTATGCAAAAGCAGAAACTCCAACACAGGAAAACTTTTAAAGCCAGTGTGCTGGCCGAGCACTTACCTTTCCCGGATGGTAGGATAAAGACCCTGCCAGTTGGGGGCCGGAAGAAGGTTGTTGTTACTGAGGTTCTGCTGGTGGTACTGATGGACAGCGGTGCTGCCCGGGGCAGCTGGCTTTTTCCGGGGGAATATGTCAGCAGCCATCTTCTTCTTCTTTTTAGTCTTCAAGGTGATTATTTCATAACAAACTGGGGGCAACTTGCCGCCGCTGCTGCTGCTGCTGCTGCTGCTGGTATTTGCTTTCTTCGAGCTTTTCTTGGACCTGTTCTTTACTGTCTCTGGAAGCATCAAGAAGAAGGTGAGACATTTCATGTTCTTTTCCTGGTCATCTACCATGAGTACCGAGTGTCTCTCTTTGCAGCTAGATATCCCAAAGTGGTGCAAACCTCAAGGGAAAGAGGCTGGCACGAGCTAAGATGAGAAGAGAAACTAACAAGCTGATATTTTGCTTCTTTTCTCAGCCGGGCAAGGTGACCTTTTCACTATGTTGAATAGAAACTGGCTTTAAGTTTTATCCAGTACTGGGTCTGTTAAATACATCCCCATCATGATTCCTGTTTGTCTCTTATTCGCTCATAAGAATAACCCAGTTTCCTAGATCACCTGAAAATGCTACACAGAGCGAAGATGACAGGCAGGGAGCCGGAGCACTTGTTTTCTGAATTAGGTTAGCAAGATGTGCTGGAGCTGCGCGAGTCTGTTCAACCGGCTGAAGTTGTGTGCTGAATGGATCGGAGGAGAGCAGGTTTTACAGCCCTGCAGATGGAATCAGACAGCCAGTGCTCGGAGCCAATAGCTGAAGTCACCAATCATGATTGGACCAAGCAAAACAGTGACACCTATTGTAACGTGCACGGTTCTGATATTAAAGGAACAGCAGTCGAATTCTCTTGTCTACTATATGATTGTATATGGAAATAAGATAAACAACCTATGAGAGATATTTGAAAACAGGAAGGGAAGAGTTTGTGCCCACAGATTTTTCTTCAGTAGTACATTTTTATTTCCCCAGTTAAACAAGCAGAAACAATTAACAAAGGCTATTACTACTACTCTATATTTCTAGTAAAATCTTTACCATGGCAGCATTTAGTTTCAAATATTTCAAGTAAATCATCCATTCCACCACCTAAGAGAGTTTATTTAATAGCAAAACTGTACTGTACACATTCATTACAGCTTAAAGGGAGAGGATTTTTTTTCTTTTTTCAGTCTCTGAATATGAGTTATAATCTAGTGCAAAAACAAGATAGATGAGGTCATTTGTTCACTTTACCTCCCAATGTTTTCTAGCTCCTATAATGATTTTTGACAGGAATCCAGATCACAAAATACTGTTAATTAGAGTAAGATTATACAAGTAGGCTTAGCTGCACTGAAACGTAAGATAAATTCTAGATATCAAAATTAGATTCAAATGGGACAAATCTGGTAATCAGTGTTTAAGGGTTGTAATTCACTAAAAATAGGTCAGATAGGGCCCTATTCAGGATCTCAAAACCTAACATAAATTTTATGGCTACATATAGCCTTGTCGTAATTTTAAAGAATATAATCCACAACTTCTAACACAAAACCAGTAATAAGGCTATTCAAATGATAAATATTTCTGATGCTGCATAGTTAAAATACAAACAGGTTCCCTCTGCTTTGAGTCAGAAGAATACAAACTACTATGTGGTTTCACAGATGTGAATCCTCCAACAATTTCTAGCTTTGTTGAGTAAGAAAAAAACAAAAACACCTGCTGTAGGTTCCACACATGCTTATTTATTTCTCAAGAGGGACTAATGAGGAGATTTACTCTCCCCTCTCTATTTGGATTACTCTCATTTGTGGAAAGTGCAGCAGCCATTTGCCATCCCCCACCTAATGCACCTTAGTGATACAGCCCTGCCCACAGCATCCATCTGAGCAACGAGTGCCTGACAGACTGAGGGCTCAACAAATAGGGCTTTGACTGTTATTATTACAAAACACGTACTGAAGATAACACACCAGAAATCAGACTTTAAATCCCTGGGACCTTACATCACTATACCAAACCAAGGAATAGATTCTTTATTGTCATCATTACTACTGAAACTGTTTGCAAAGTCACTGCAATAAAGACTGTATGTGAGAGAACCAAGGTCTCTGGCACGAGGTTATTCACCCCCATTTTGGATGGACGCTAGAGTGTTGCTGATTTAGTAAATTACCCTGTTCCCATCACAGGGCTACTACACACACATAAACACACACTTCAATATGGCCTTCAAACAGACTTAATACAATTTAGAAAGGAACTTTAGAAACTAGTTTCAGAAAGCACACGATGAAGGCATGAAGATGGAACAAATAAGTTCCTATCTGACTGACTATTCAGGACATGATTATAACCAAAGGATTTCTCTCCTGTTCAACTGCTACTCAGCGTCCTGACCACTACCTTCCTAGGAAAGCCCCCATGATAGGAGGGTCCTTCTGACAGGGATTTATCCCATATATACCTGGCTTTCAGGTCACAGAGTAATCAATTAGAGTGGAAAGGGAAACAAGCTGCTTTCAGACAAATATACTAATAACTGGCTACTGGACCAACAAAATAGAAGAAAAAGCATAAAAAATATACACAAGAACTTAGAAGGCTTTGTGGTTTTTATTCATTATGCATATGGTTCAACATCCTTTACAAGAAAGTTTCAACAAACACTACACTTATGCCACTAAAATAAAGGAAAAGAGTGCACATAAAAGTTTAATAAAGAAAATTATACTTTAGATAATGTTCTTTCCGAAATTAAACATTTCAATTATTTGGAAAATAAGCTTGGGGAATGCACTACTTAAATGAAGTAGTACTGAGTCTGACTCACCTAGAACAGGGCTGTAAAGAGGAGCATTATTACTCATGGATGTGGGGAGAGATATGAGCATGGCTGTTTTAAACCACAAAAAGTAATCCCATTAAAAAAAATAAGAATGGTATTTTAATTTTTACAGCCAATTTGAAAAGCATGAAAATGTTAATAAAATTGAGCCAATGGAAAGCTTGAGAGCTGCCTTTTCATACCATGGTAACAAGGCAGGTAGTACTACGAGGTCCTTGCTACTCAAAGTGTGGTTCAAGATGCAGCAGCATCTCCTGGAAACCTATTAGAAACTCAGAATCTCAGCCACATTCTGGATCAGAATCTGCATTTTAACAAGACCCCCCAGGTAATCTGTATGATTCAAGTTTGAGAAAACCTCATACAGATTAAACTAAGGGATGTTACAGCATCTTCCCAATGGTCCAGGAGCAACATGTGGCACCACATTTTGCTTTTAATTATGAAGTGACTGGAGAAATAACTCAAAATAATTTAATTTGGTTTAGATATAGCTTAACCTTCATGTCTTGCTCTGAAATTCTTCTGATCAGGCCCTAAATTCTAGGAGTCAGGTATGTGTACAGGCAACTGAGAGGCCCCAAAATATTTTTTTTAATTCTCTGGAAAAGAAGCTAAAGGTCAATTATTTTAAGGGACGATGACAAAGACAATATTAGTGAAAAATGAAGGTTTAAAAAATGCCAAGTGTGAAACAGATGAACCACTTAATATTTTTAAATAATCTACTTCATAATTCTGTTTCAAAACATTACCACTGTGGCACAGCAAAATTAGCAGTCAAGTAATCTGGTTCACACCTGGCTTTGCCACCAAAAATTAAAGTGTGTGTGTTGCAAGCAGGGGGTCCTAAACAAACCCTTTAGCCTTTTAGGGCCTCAGTTTCCTCAGCCACAAAATGAAGAGGTTTGTGTAGAATAGATGAATGTTTCTGAATCTCTACCCTCAATCCACAGTAAGAAATGAACTGTATATTCAGACTCAGTACTAACATACACACACACGTGGACATGGAAGGAATTCATAGACAAAACTTAATCTTAGCAGATACACTCTGACACTTCGTTTTATTCTTTTTTAAATTTTCTTAATGTTTGTCCTGGTTCATTCCATTGATTTCATGACCATAGCCTAAGTAATACTGGCCTAGATTATTTCTGAGGGCTTTTAAGGTTTAACATTCCAGGGTTCTTTGCCATCAAGAATTTTGACTAAGGGCCACACCAGACAAGGAAGAAGCAAGGCTACAACAACTTAATGGAGCCCATAAAACCTTCAAATTGCACACAAAATTGGGAATGCATTTATCTCTCTGGAAAGAGAAGCCACAGCTGTGATTAGTCTTTCAGAGTAATCCATGATCCAGAATACAATAAAATATTATGAAAATGTAAGATTGATTTGAATATACAAATATTCCTATCACTGTATTCTCTGCTTTTATTTCTAAAACCTATTTCATTAAATACATATTATGGCATCTTTTCTCCCCTTGAAATTAAATAGTTAAAACCCCATCTATTCAATCTGTAACCCAGAAACATAACCCTCTGGGTTGAAGGGTAATAAAGGATGCCAGCCTGATAGCTATTGTTAAATTTCACCTCTAAAGTTTCTAACTATCAGTGTATCACTTGTTTCTACATCTGCTCAATTTAAAGCTGTTACGAGACATGATTAATCTGCTCTAATGAAGTAAATAGATCAAGAAGCCCATCAATCTTTTAAGAAAAGTGCATACAGGTAACCCCTACTTTTCAAAAGTTTGCATTAGGCCACTTCACTTGAAAGACCTACATGAGTCCATTTTCACTAAGCAAAAGAGATCAAAAGAGGATTTTCACTTTTATGAAAAAAGGTGAAAAGTGAAAACAGCATTCAGCATTTATTTTGCAGCGAGCCGTCATACAGACAGTGGGCAGCCTGAGCAAGGAGAGTGGCCCCACCGAGCTCCTTCCCCAGGAACCACACTCTTCATCTCAGTTAAAAAGCCACCAGAGCTTTGAATTGAGTCTGTGAGCATCTGTGCTTTACTTCAATTTGTTTTGGGCATCCGTTATCAAGATGTGTCCTAAGGTATCAGGAAGCCTAAGAGAGGTTATTTTTGGGTCTGGAAATGCTAAAAATTTTTCCCATATAAATTAGCAATAATTGCTTTTTCATCTTACCCTATTTTAACATACAAAAGGTTTCATAGGAACACCCTACTCTCAGATACCAGGGCAAACCTGTATTCTCAAAATACGGCACAGTGACTATGCATTGTATCAGGTATTGAGCATACAATGTGAACAAGATTAGGCAACAAGCTTAAAAGGTTTGCTAATAATACTGGGTTTTGGATGATTTTTGTAATTTTCAAGAAAGTTCAGTTACCTTTACCTCTTTTCATTCAATTCCCAATAATAACAAAATTAGCAACAGAATAAGCTCACCTATACCATCTTCTTCTCCACTGGAAGGTTGGCCAGACATCCCTTTATTTAGTACAAATTGTATATTCAGTTTGTGGGCTTGAATGAGGCTTGGAACAGAAAGGGACTCTAGAAATCTTTAGTGCAACTTATCCTTCAATAAGGTAAATAGATGTCCATAAGATTAAGAGATTTGTGGAAAGTCCACAGTTAAGCAGCAGGGCAATGTTTGGACTGGAATGCCAATTTCCTGCTTGCCTAATTTTGTCTGTTCCTTCACTGTGATTTTCCCCCACAGTAATTACCCATATCTTTATATAATGCTTTATTCTTATATTTCTAATCAACTTTAAAAGAAAAATATGCACAAAATCACAGACATGAAAACCATGAGCATATATACGCTGCATCGTGCAGGAAGAATGCTAGAAGGTGACTTTTTGGAAAGAAATGGAGAGAAGCTGTAATGGGCAGGAACACACATGCCAAACAGTCATGAGGAAGCTGCTCAAAAACAGAAGAGGCTCTCCAGGTAAAATGAACATTAGAAAAACCAGCCATTCCTGGTTAACACCAAGTCCCATGACAACGACCAACAGTGCTGGCATCTTTTGTTTACCTTGCTCTAACTCTGGACTCTGTCTGGACTTGTACTTGGTTTACTACAGACACCTTAACAGTACAGCTGTGAGGTTAACTGAGGTTTAAACAAGGTAGGGTGGACAGAATAAATGAGTACCACTGCCAGAAATTTTGAGAAAAAGAGGTGAGTAATTTAACCTGGTAAGTCAAGAAGGAATAGTGTTCTTTTTTGGCTTATTTTTCTCTTCAATACTGAGCAAAAGCTGTGCTCGTGATTTGGGAGGTAAAAAAGATAAGCAAGAAAATGTTGACAATCCCAAAGGATAGCAGCAGCTCCTGGAAAACAGACTCTATACTTTCTAAATTTGGAAATAAACATGGAGTCAAGCACTGGCAGCATGGTACAGTGAAAAAACTAAGAGCCAACAAGTGACCTTGAGTTTTTGTGGTCCTTAATATTTGTTGGCCTCATTCTCCTCATCTGCCAAATGGGTAATTATACCCCCCTCATCTCAGGAGTATTTTGAAGGCAAGATTACATGTTTGTGAAAAGACTTGGATAAAAGTTGACACTCTGAAAAGGTAAGCTTTCACTATCAGTAACAATGGTACACAAAGCAGGAAACATCTGTGATACAATCTTCCAAAATATGAAAACCCAAAGATTAATCTTGCTTTCCTGTAATCTTCCAGGCTTCATAGCTACTGACATTTTATCCCATCTGTAGGCTTGTTCCGGCTCTACCCATGGACCTTGCTTGGGTTTTGCAGATAAGGTTAAATAATCAAGATCTGTGTTGTACAGTGTGTTCAGGTACCCACCTAGAGCCTGCCATCTACACCTGGAGCCTGCATTCCAGGCTGGGTTGTCAATGGACTTCAAACCTCCATATGACCACATGTTGGCAAAAACACTGCTATACCCGCTTCCTCAGAGAGCCCCAAGCTGTGGGTACTCCGTCTACAAGCCCCCAGCAGTGTCTACAGAGGCAACTCAATTTAGCCTCTCTCAGCATGCACCCAGTTTGAATTCTAGCACCAAAGGCAGTAACTAAGACAAGGATTTGGGCAAAGCATACCTCAGTCTGCCTGGAAGGATGAGGAATGTAGTTTCACTAAGTCATTTCCTTGTCACTACACAGAGCTCCAGTTAACCTTAAATTCTACTTTAAACTTGGAAAAAACACCCAAAGGTATAATGTGGCAATTCTCTGAAGGTAGGAGCAATGATTCTTTGGAAAAATTCCATATGGTGTTTAACATATTTGATAATTACAGCTGTGTCTGTGTGTACATTGTTTAGAATACTAAATAACTCATCTAAATTCCAAATCATTCTCGATTATATGTTAAGTGATCTTGAAAAGGAATAGTATATAAAAATGATCACAGAAGATGTATTTTAAAGATAGCTAGTTAAAGGAATATACTGCTATGAGTCCTTCTGCAAACTTGAAGATACTTGAGTAAACAAGGTAATGAATGGCTAATCTTTATATACTCTAGATGACCGCCTAGTAAATTTCCTCATGTGTAGAAGTGTTGACTACATAATCTCTTTTATCTTTTCCAATTCTAGATTTCTAGGATTAAAGAATATGCATGTTTGGCAGAAATGATTTACACAATATAGTTTCTTTACATTTTAATACCGTGATCATGACCAATGCTCAACTAAAACTTTATGTGCACATATATGCCATATTTTATTGATTGTAAGACTGACCCTCCTCCCCTTAACATCTGAAACTGGGTTGTACCTTATTACCGATGGCATCTCACGAGTGTAACTATTAGACTTTTCTCCTCTTTCTTTTTGGTACATATAATAATGGCATGTCTTGCAACTGATGGCACCTTACAGTCAGTGAAATCAGGTAAAGTATATACAATCCAACAGAAAGAAAGGATTTAGGTTGGTTAATTGTTCCCCTAACCAGGCAAGATGATGCTCAGAATTCTGGCTGAACTACGTTCAAATAACTGAGCTTTCATCAAGTAGTCACTTGATAAAGTATAATCAGAATTGTCACCTGAGACTCCTACCATGACAATCGATGATATGGTATAAAGTCTACATGGAAATTCCAAAACGAGAATTTCCACTGCCAGGACTGGTAAAAGTTCCAGCATTAATATGATGCATTTCTAATATTTTATCATGGCATGCAACTACATACGTACATAAAACTGATTAATAGAAGCCTACTGACTCTTTGGGTAATATTTGCTAAAGATATTTAATAGTCAATCTATGATTTATTAACTTACATTATACACAGGTTAAACTTAGATCTAAAATTATTTTTATATAGAATCTATATTAAAATGTTCATTTATGAAAGAGAAATATATTACAATGATCTCATTACATGTATGACTCTTAAGTACTTGAAAACAATGTATCCAAAAAAAAGTAAAATCAGGCCTCAAGAGGTCTCTTCTGAGAAGGCAGGACCCAACAGGAGATGCTAATCCTACCAGAAATGCTTGAATGGAACTGCCTTGTCTAACCACTGCTGCATTTCTCCAGGTTGCTGGCTTTAGTTGACAGAGGAGGAAAATAATGTGTTTCAGTCAAAGAAAAAACCTGTTTTTCATAGATATTTTAAACTTTGGCTGGTGATTTAGGAAGATAGTAACTGAAAACATCTCCACAATCAGATCATTAAAATCCAAAGCCCTTCTTTGCTTATATATTTAACCAAAGAAGGTCTTGCTCTATGTGGGAAAGTTACCTTTTCCAACAAGCACATGAAATGGGAAGAAAACCTAGACAACCCTCAAATCACTATATATTTTATATCAATAGTAATTTTAATGTGATAAATGTCACAGATCAGTTTCTTCAACATCCACAACTTTTTGTAGTGAAAAAGCTCTACAAGATGAAAGATTCCTAAATTCAAGTCACCTAAATGTGAGCCATGTCCTCAGTGACACAAGGGTGCTTGGAAGTGATACCACTGTCCTATCATTCAACTTATTACCACCTCGTGAAACACCTGAAGTAAATTATCTTAAATTTAAAATGTTATTCACTATAAAATGAACAGGATACATCTGGTTAAGGCAAGGCCAGAAAACAAAACAAAAACAAGCCACTTTCATTTCTTATTTTAGCAAAATCACATAGAAAAAGACCAGTTACCAATTTTGTGACTTGACCATTATAATAAACACATCCATAAAGGCCTCAATTAATTACTATTTAATGAAATGCCTTCCTTTCCTTTTGCAATGTATGTGGACCACAATGAAATGTAGTTTTTTTAATGCAAATACAAGATCTGAAATGCTCTACTAAGGGAAATTGTGCTAAGGGAAAACACAAACACAAAGTTACAAGTTCCTTTCCCACTCAATTTCTGAAATATCTTTTCTGGAGTAGAGATCACCAAATGAAAATGAAAAAGGCACATATTTTCTAAATTGAGTCACAAATGTATTTCCTGACAAAAAATTCAAGTAGAATTAGAAGCCTGTGACAGAGGGTTATTACAGAAACTGGCTTCTGGCAAAAACTCAAAGTAAAAACCTGTTCTAAGTCCAAATTAAAAAAATATGTTTTAATGCTACTTTTAATTAGCTTTAAAATACACAATTCCCTAAGACTGTAGAGAAGGACACACTATAAAGTCACACCGTCCTGTAAAAGCTGGCATAGCCTTACCTATATCAACACCAGGAACAGTCAGAGATTGCTTCCATTTGCTGCAGAAAGTAATTATTTGGCACTGATAAAGTTCTCTCTTCTTGCTTTCATCTCTCATGCTGCTGTAGCTGGAATCAGAGTCGAGTGGGTTCTCTACTTAGCTCCACTGTGTGTTTCCGAATGAAGAAAATAAGGTATTTCAAACAAAAATTCAATTCTAATAATATTCAGCAAATCCTTTTTTCTTTTTAATTAAGAGCTACCATATAAGTAGGTCAGTACTTGAACTGCCCAGAGGTATAGAATAAAATAATTTAACTGTTTAAAAAATAATGCTCAAATTAGTCTCTCTTAGAAAGTCAAGATTATTCATGGAAATATGTTCTTAAATTTGGGTTTCTCCAATCTCTACATCACATAACATGCAGACAGCATTTATTGTGTACCTTAACTATAAAGAGCAGATTAAAAACATTCAAGTCAAAATAAATCTTTAAAAAGAGGCAACTCAACTGTTAGTACTCTCCTGTTCTATTAGCCTACCAGGACAGGACTGTAGATCAAGCCCCTATCCAGGAAGAAGAGAAGAAATTCTGTCTCACCTTTCATAGTGCAAGGAAGCCACATGGTTTGTAATGCATTTTGGGTCTGTGACTTGACTCAGAGTTCTTTGACTCATCCGCTCCATTCACTCACCTTGCAAACAAGACTATTCCCACATTGCGAATGAGCCCATTGCTTCCTGCCATCCTCACCTTCCTTTCTTTCCTACAACCCTGCCTATCAGAAGCCTATCCAGCCTTCACAACGCAGTGCAAAGACACTTCAACAAGGAGGGCTTCCCAGCACGTCCAAACTCCATGCAGCATGTTCTCTTATTCCATCCTGCTTTATGTTGTCTGGTAGGCTGTGTTCTCCAAAGGCTGCATCTCCCTATCTCCCAAGAGCCAACACCACCACACCCACAACCAACTTTCAATTGGTAACAATTATGTAACTGGACAAGGATCAAGTCCAAGTCCATCCAGAACTCTACACTGCATTTGTGGAGTGCATATGATCCTGGGCTATAATGGTCTGAAACTGAAGTCTATGCTGTTTTCAGGCTGGGATGAAGGTTTATACGAGGTACAGTGGTAAAGAACCTAGACATCTATTAAAAGTGTCCCGAGGCTCTCCTGAACATGTCTAAGCACAAATGTGGTTTTATAAAATTGCAGACATCTTGCAGCTGGGCCAACAGAAAATACTAAAGCTCAATTTAAAGCAAGTTCCCACATGTGCTTAAAGCAAGACTTTCCTTCATTAGAAGTCTAAAATTTAATGTAATACAGATATTTACATATTCAGAGAAGTGTGAGCTAACCAGGAGCAAGACTCAGCTACCAGGACAAAGCTGCCTTTATCAACTAGTCTCAATTCATGGTCTGGCCTATTTATTTATAGCACCAGTAGAAAATTTTAGTGATTTAATGAACTGGAAAGGATAATAAATTCTCAGCAATTCACATGAAAGGAGGAAAGCAGTCATATGAATGATCTAAAAAACTGGATAATTAAAGAGACGTTTATATGTAGCTTTGAAATGTTTCGTCTGTACTTAACATTGAATGGATGAATTTCCACTACATTAGACACACCCAACCTTCAAACAAAGTAATAAAACAGGCTTGTGTGTACAGGGCTAAATATATGAACAGTCTGGAAACTGGCTCCTACACCACAAACAAACCACACAGCTCCGGATGGGCAGTGTCACATTTTGGATCGCCACAGAACAGAAGGGCCAGCAGAAAAGTGCACTGCTTGTATGTGTGCACCTCCAGGTCATGCTTTACTAAGAACTGGAGTGCTAAGTAATCAAGTATTTGATTTTTTTTTCCACAAATAAGGATCTCTCAACTTCTGTCTATATATTTTCTTACAATATTGGAGTAAGAATCAGTGGAGATGGTTGTTACCAACAGTGGAATAGCTTAATATCCCAGCGATGGCTGGAAAGTCTCTTGCAGGGCTGGTGTGTTTATGAAAGGAAACTTTTACCACCAGCAATGATTTTAAAAATCATTAGTAGGGTTGATAATATAAATAAACTGTTATGAAGTAATGGCTTGAACTGTGGTTGGCAAAAAATAAATAGTAGCTTGAATTTCCACGTAAGCTCAACTGGTTATAAAAGTGCATTTTTGGGAAGGTGTGATGAGGTAAATACATTGGTTTGTGTCTGTTGTTTAAAGTTTATAATAAAGTTGTTTATGATTTGGACGAATTAAGCATTTTAAGCAGTTTTGAACTGCACTGGTTAAGAAAGTCTTTGAGGTAGGTACAAGTGACTGAAGCCCTCTGAAATCCCCCATAACATCTGATAATGGTGATGCATAACCAAAGCCCCCATGGGAGAAACTTTCTGCTCCAAACAGAAGAGAGAGGGCTTTCTCCAGGGGCCCCAAAATTTAACAGTGGTCCATAGCCAGGTTCTGTGACTCTTTTTTCACGCTTGATGCTGCTTGATGCTGCTGGTTCCTAAGTCACAAAGATCACTCCAGTGGACCCTGAGAAGCCAAAAGGAATGGGTATTGGAGGACCAGTCAAGTCATATTTCCTTCCCCACTCCTCTCCATCCACACCTAGGGAACTGGGGTCTTAGTGACGCAACAGCTCAGGTGAATGCAGGTTGGCGACTGTGCATTCCTTTGCCATAACCAGTGTACTGTTTCATGCGGAATCTCTGTGATGTGCAGCAGTAAAATTGGTTGATTATATTATATCTTGACCCTTGAGTACACATCCTTTTAATACTGTGTGTGATGAAATGGGATGTATGGTTAAAGCACTTCTGGTGAAACCAAAATAGAATGGTTGTCTTAAGAAAAAATACCTGTGCAACGGTGTTATAGCTAAACCACTATACTTGAGAAAATATACAAAGCATGCTTATTCACACTTAGGCATTTAGCAGACATTTTCTCAAAAATGAATGGAGCCTGTCACATCAAGGAAAACTATTACCAATTATAAAATTCAAACTTTCAAGTAAAATTAGAAATTTGGAAATCTTGATTACATCACCATCAGCTTGATAGTTTCCCAATACTTAAAGACTGTTTCTGAGGACACTGGTGATGACATTAAATGAATGTAATTTTACATTATTAATGAAACATGTCAACATTTGAAAACATGCATAATTCAGTGTACCAATGTTTTCTAATAACACAATTATATTACAGACTTGTGCATAGGTGAAAAGGCCATTCCAAGTACAACAATGAGAGGATAGGTGAAAGTTGAATAGGGAAAAAATTAGAATGTTTCATACCTTGATCTGGGTAATAATTACAAGAGCATATACACATATCAAAATTCATCAAGCTGTACACAAAAAAACAAGAACAAAACCTAAAGTACAAGGCAGACCAGTGGCTTTCAGTATAACAGGAGCACAAAAAGTTCACGAATGGTTTTAGAGTCTACATGATAATTAACCTTTAAGACACATCTACTGACACCTTCTCTGAAAACCTTACGAGAAAAATTTAAATGGACTTTGACAACTGTCCCTAGAAACTTCACAGAAACCAGCAAGAAAGAAGCAACAAGTATCTCTCTTTGATAATGTCTTCTCCTCTATCACATTTCCTCAAGACACTCAGAAGCAGCAACCTCTGCTGTTCCCCAAGGTAGGCATAGTTGCCAACATTTAGGAGAATCTGTTAACTTTTTTCCTTCATTTTTAAGACACATTAGGTAGAACCTGTTTCTCCCAACAGGAATTTAATATCTTCCTGTATAATATTTCTATACAGTACAGTATTTGATACTATATAGTATCAAAACTTTCTTTTATATTAAGTAGTAGAAAAAAGTTTGCTGGAAACAAAGTTTAGGTTAGGAATTTGCAAAAGCCCAAACAAAGGAAATACTTAATCTACCCACACTAACTTTTCATTTAAAAAAAGCTTTTTTTTTTACTAGTCAAACACTTCTCAGCTTCATTCTTTATAAGATTTCAGAGGATGTGCATTGTTAGTAGGACTGTGGTCTTCATATTTATTTTATACCCAACAATTATCTATTATTATAGGAAGACTGTAAAATAAAAATATAGGTTGTCCCTATCTTGAACATCTGATTTTCCCATAACCCAACCCAAACACCATTATATACTGACATCCCTAACCAACACCCACCCTGCCTGGTGGTGATTTTGTGTACAAGCCAGGAGCCTATGCTAGCCAAGAGCTCAGGATTGATTTTGGCATGTTGAAGAGACTTTTCATGGCAATGACGAGACAGGAGATAATCAAGTAACCCAGCATTTCAGGTAAGCACAGGCTGATCCCACTGGTCCCACAGAAAACTAGAACAGTATTAAATTAACTAGAAAATTAACTGCTAATTCACGTAAAGAAGTTCTATAGCATTTACTGAAATATGTGAAGTCATCTGCAGGAGGGTGGGAAGTCCAAGAGACTGGCTATGTAGGGATCAGAAGTGACTGAATGGTCACTCTCAGAAAGATGGGTGCCAACTTCTAGCACTCACTCACCCCATCTCCTAAAGCTACCGGAGAGGATGGGGGGCACTCTGGGATGCACCCCTACTGGCATGGATGTCTTACGTGGGGTTTGGGGGGAAGGGCAGTGCAACAACCACCTGTAGCTGTGTGGAGCCGGAACCTACATCTTGAGCAGAACGTGCTTCTGGGTCACTTCTTGCCATTTTTAATACTGACAGTAGGATTATTTGGGGAAGGGATAGCTGCTGTAACTTTAATTAAGAACTCTATCATTTTCTAGACTTTCTAGGAACAAAGATCATTCCCTAATAACACATCTAGGTGTAGTCTATTACACTCAATGTTTCACTACATTTTCTATGAACAAAAGTCTGAAAATAGGTGGCGTTATCTATGTAAGCTCTTGTCTATCCAGAGACCTAGATATAATAATGGTTGACAGCCAAAATTCCTCCCTCACTAGAGAGCAGGTATGTTATGTTTGCTGTGCCAGGTAGACTAGATCACCACTTCCGAAAAACTGGCTGAATATAAGAAAAGAGAGCAACTAAAAAAAAAATTTTTTTTTCAAAAAGCAAACAAACACTTACAACGTCCCCAAACTAGGTGTAGCACTATAAAAACAAAGCGTTTTTTCCAACGGGGCTATCCATTAATAGCCTAAACTCAGGGATATTGTGTGACTCAGCAGCACAAAGGCAGGCAGAAGCTTTCCACTCAGCCTTGACCAATAGTGTGGACTGTTTTGGGTTCAAAAGAAAATAAACTATAACAGTGGTGTCTGCAAAGAGTCTTCACAATAACAAAACTAAATGCAATGCTAGTCTGAGTTTCAAAGGCAAGGCAAACTCATCAGGTAAATGCATTCAGAGCAGTGGTGTTCTTGTGAAATTCTGTTTCTAGTATGTATGATAATCATGGCTAAAATGTTTACACACTCTAACTGAATATGGAGACTGCTCTTGCTCACATACTATTACAGAAAAATAAAGTAGATAAAAAATAAGGTACTAGATATGTCTTAAGAAAAAAAGCAGAAATTGAGGGAAGTTTTCATTTTTGTGTTTAGGTAATAACTCTTGGGTTTATGCATTTCTAGAGATACATACTTCATCTTTTTGGTTTATTGTCTATTCTTTGGTTGCTTAAACAATCCCTAAAATATTTTCCTTGCACTTGACACCACTTATTTGCACAGCAACCGCAATGGTACAAACCATATTAAATATTTCTTACCCTATCAAGAGAAGGAATGGGAGTATGATGTTTTTGAGATATTCTCATATTTGAAGGACTCAAATGAGGACAACAAAAAAGAAGAGGAAAGGGAGACTAGAAACCGCACACAAAACTTTAAAATGACAGCTACAATATATTGCTGTAGGGATGATTACAGTGCACTCCTGTCTGGGAAATTGAAGGTGAAGGACTGAGATCCTTCAATTTTGTGGATTTAGTATCACGTTCAATTATGGCTTGACGGGTTTCAAAATCACCTTATTAAAGAACTTACTTCAGCTAGAACCTCAGAGGAAAAACGTTTTAGAGGGACATAAGAGATGGAGGGATGTCCTGACCAGCAGGAAAACCCAGAAGGAGAAAAGAAATGGTTACATTCCACTTGAACAGACTGGTTAAAGAACAGATAATCACAGTATACCAGGGAGCTCAGGTAAGTTTTGAAAAGTTCCCAAGGTGAGAACTTGTCTCGCCAAAAAGGAATTGTCTCTTTCCCACCCTTGGTTAAAAACTAAAATCTAAAGAGAACAGGTTCTGGGAGACAATTCCTGCCATTCAGATGTGAACTGAGGCAGTTGGCTGGGCTTTTCTGACAGTTAAGCAACCTGTCCCTACACCCTGGCATCACTTAGTGCTTTACAGACGGTATTCTGTTTAATCCTCACAACCACTATATGTATTATTATCTCCATTATAAATTACACGTTCTGAACTTCTCCCTTGCTGGTGGGATGCTAAGCAACCAACGTTGGATCTACATATGCCGTAGGACTATACTGCTTTATGAGGAATTCACTGGCAAAACAAAACAAAGAAGGCAGACTACACTCACTCATTCAAAAAATATTTATTGAGTACCTTGTATGTATCAGACACTTGGGACACATTAATGAACAGGCACAAAATACTTGCCCACATGGAATTTATAGTCTAGCAGGGGTGGGGAAAGAGACAACTCAACAAAAACAAATGAACAAACAAATAAATCATGTAAGTAGTAATTTAGGAGTTTATAGGTGCTGGGGAAAAAGAAGTAGAGCCCTGAAAGAGGGACAAAGGGCAGACCTCACTCACAGGTGCTATTCTGGTGAAGACTGGAAAGGAGGTGAGGGGGGCTGGCCATGAATATATCTGGGAAGAAATATATTACAGGCAGGGGGAAAACCCAGCACAAATACCTGAAAGTGAGAAAGTGCCTGATATGTCCAGGATCAGCAAGAAGGTAAGGATGACTGGACTGGAGAGCAGAGAAAGAGGTCAGAGGTAGTGGTATCCAGATTGAATTGGGCTTTGTGAATCATTCATTAAGATAATCTGACTTTAATTCTGAGTGAAATGAGAGCCACTGGAGGGCTTTGAAACTTAATCTGACTTATGTCTTAAAAAGATCACTCCAGTTGTCACACTGATAACATATTAAAGAGAAGCCAGGGATGGAGAAAAAAAAGGCCATTGCAATAATCCTGGCAAGAAGTGGAGACAAAAGTGCTAGCAGTAGAGGTGGGAAAAGGGGAACTCCTGGATTTACCTGGAAGACAGGATTCTGCATACATTTTGAAGATAAAGGAGCAGGATTTGCTGACACCTTTGATACAGAGTGGGAGAGAAAGAAAAAAGCCAGTAGAATTCCAAAGTTTTTGGCTTGAATGACCTGAAAAATGGAGCTCCCACCCACCAAAGTGGGGCAGGAAGAAAGAAGATCAGGTTTGCAGAGGAAGATTAGAAATTCAATTTTAGTCCTGTTAAATATCTTTTATGTACTCAAGTGAAGAAGTCAAAAGAGTAGTTGGACATGTGCATCAGAAGTTTAAAAGAGCTATTCTAGTTGCAAATATACAATCTGGGAGTCTTAAGCATCTACATGGTATTTTATGAGAGTCTTACAACTGTTTGTGACAAGAATCCTACAAGAACTGAGCCTGCAATACAGGAGGAAAAGCAGAATATAGTGTCCTAACTGAATAAAGTATATATATATTTAAAAAAGAGGGAATGACCAATTATATCAGATGCTGCCAATAGGTAAAATGAGAATTGACTGTTGGATTCAGTGACTTGGAATATTTTCTTCTGAAAAAGCCCTTATGACTGTACCCTAATCCACCCCAACCTCAGAAGACATTATTGTACATCGAATATAATGTTATCTTCAATTTGCTTATGAAACTAAATTTGTTTACTTCTAAAGAATTAACCAAAAGGAAGGATTTACTCCAATCTAATATTTGGGGCTCAAATCAGTAGATTTTTTTAAAGAAATACCTGTGATAACCTTCAGGTGCTGAGAGTAACCTGCTAATATTGCAATTCTTATCCCTTAGAAAAAAGAAAATACCTCCAGGTAAACTGGAAATAAAAACATACATCTCCTTTGTCCTGATGAAGAAATTAATGTAAACCCTAAAGCTGGTATCATACTACTGCTTTTCCTATTAAAATAAAGAACATGTTTGTACATTATCGCTCTTACTATTTGGTAATGTGCCAGAGCATTTTATAATTTTTCTAAAATGCTAACACTAGTGCAGCCTACCATAAAACCAAAATAAAAGGTATAATTATTAAAAAGAAGTAGACACAAGTGTCATTATCTGCAATTGATTATATAACTAGGAAGCCCAATAAACTGCAAAGCTCTTAGAATAAAAGCAAACTATAAAATAAATACACAAAAATCAGAAACTGTCTTACACTAGCAATAACCAATTTGAAGAACCCATCACAACAGCAACAAAAACAAATACCCAAGAATCCTAACAAGAAATATTAGGACTTACATGAAAACAAAGATCTCTGTTAGAAGAGACAGAAGGTCTGAATAACCTTTTGTGTCCCTTAATAGAAACACTGACTATTCTACATGTAAATGACAGTTCATGCCAATGAACAAAAATGCAACATAATCAGGAATTTCTTAGTTGTAAGGATTCATCTGCAGAGTCTTCCAGATTAAGATGGAAGTTTAACAAAACATTCAAGTATATCCTCTCTCTAAACCACTAAAAAGGCAGTAAAAAGGTCTTTCTAGAAGACAGACCCCAAGACTTAAAGAACTGTGTGGAAACTACAACATAGTCAAGAAAGTAGAAAGTAGATGGACAAGTAGTGACTAGAGGATTTAAGAGTGAAATGCTGCACATGTCATTAGTGAGGAAAGCTGAAAAGCACTCCAGTTCACTCAAAAATAGGAGGTCAAAGGGTCACAGGCTAAAATAAGGTTAGTAAAGGTTCCTCGATAAGTCCTACACCCCTAGATGCCCTTCCCAGCTCCTTGCTGCAGAGCTCTGGCCAAAAGTCCCACACCCCAGCTAGACTAGACATTGAGTAGGAAAAACAGGTGAGACTGTACTGTGCTTAGGAGCGTTCCCCCAAGTGACTGACTCTACACAAAGGGGATGCTAAGACTCCAGCCAGATGGCTCTATGAACACTAGCAGCTTGATTCTTTCTGCAGTGTAGGGCGCTGGGAGACCACTCTGACCAGCCCAAGAGGAAAGACCCTACAAATGGCCCCAGTAGAAACACTCAGAAGAAACAGTAAACAGTCAAGAGGCTGTCACTGGAGAGAGAGACCAAGGGAAACAGAAAGGGACAAACAGAGGACCACCTTGTTACAATAAGCCTTTTAGTAATCTTAAACTATATGCAGTATCAGTTTAAAGATAATAAAATAATCTTTATCTAAGAGGACAGATGAACGTAATTATGATTTTTTAAAGAATAGTGTTACTTGCTCTACCAGGTATTCCTATGTATTCTAAATCTACAGAGTTGGCACTAATTAAGATTAGAGATCAATGCATTGATGGGTAAGATGTCAAACAAGCAGACCCAAAAGCTAGTCAAGATCTGAAAACGTAGTAAAGGAAAAACTGCAACCAATGAGGAAAAGATGGACTGTATAATAAACGGTGCTGGTAAAACTGGCTAGCTGGGGGGGAGGAAGTGGTATAAGACAATTCATATCCATATACTGACACAAACATTAAAATGTATTTCCAAAATTGTTTCATTTACCTCACTTCTGGGCTTTACAAACATAAATGTTTACAAGGAAAAATTATGAAAGATAAAAAGTACAAAGGGAAAAAAAAACACTACAAATAGGATAAAGGCACAATTCTTTTGATACACAACAAGTATTTAAAATAATTTTTTAATAAAGGATCATCAATTAAAAGTGAAGTAAAATACCTTATAGACAACTCTCAAAAGGTAAAACAAAAAGCAAATTACTAATTTCACTAGCTACCAAAAAATATAAATTAAAACAAGACCATGTTTTTATAGAAAATTAGGAAAGATTAAACATTGGAGTGCTGACCCTATGGAAAGACCAGTCAGAGTGCAAGGGAGTCAATGTGTCTTGGCATAAGCCATTTGGCAATCTTCAAGAGTCATAAAAGGGTTCACCTCTGCCCCAGTAATCCTGCTATAAATCTAGACCAAGCCAAGTCAGAGATATTGAGAGTTGCAGACAAGACCATTTATCCCAGCTCTGCTGTGTATCTGATATTATTTTCTGAGACTGCCCTCTTTGCCGGACTTTACTCAGGACCTTCATTTATTTGGTGTATTCCACCTCCCTAAAATGTTATGTTGCAGGCAGCATTATTAACCTCATTCTGTGGATAAAGGAAAGGCAATTAAAGAATCGGGTAATTAGGGTCACTTATATCAGAAGTGGCCAAGTTAAGATTTGCAGTCACTAAAAATGGAAATATGTCAAACAATAATAGAAAACTAGTTAAATGAACTTTGGCATATCCATCATTAAAAATCTTATTTTCAAAGACTTAAGGGCATAGGAAATATCTGTGATATTTTAACTAAAAGGCAGTATTTAAAACTACAGATGAAATTAAAATGTCAATTTTGTTTAAAAATATGGCTACACAGACAGACAAAAAGGAACAAATGGAAGCAACCTCACCCCATAATAGTTTATTTCTGGATAATGTGATTATGAGCTTAATTTTTTGGAGTTAATTTCCAGAATGTCTGTAACAGGGATAATTGTTTTTTTACTTTAAAATGTTTAAAACCATAGAAACAACAGAAATTGAAGATTGCTTCAATTTTTAAACGTTAAGAAAAACAAAAAGATCAGGTGACAGGGTACTATCTTATTTAGCACAGCATTACCACTGAACTACAAGGTCCATCAAATGAGACGGTTTGTCCATCATTCTTTTCTCAGAATGAAATGGAAAAAATTAGCCTTACAGAATTTACTTAATAATCCAGTTAAATGAAATGTAAGTAGTACATAAAACGAGATATCAGCAAAAGAAAACCTCTTCAATTCCCAATACATGCTCAGAATCTCTAAACTACTAAAAGCATTTTGGAAATGATGTATGATTTCTGATTATTATTTAAACCGTACAGTTTGATAGGTTTCAAAAAACAAAGTCTGAGACACATAACTGGTGTTATTTCTGTACTATTTTGTTCAGAATGGTTTTGATGGTTCTTTGCAAGGCAAATTGGAATTGGCTACAGAACACCTGTTTTGAACGTAAAAGAATGAAGACTTAAAAAAATTATTTCTGTTTGGATGTGTCTGTGCTGGGGAAGGGAAGGAGTGCGGAAATCTGTAGACAAACTGTGCCTTTCCTTTGTTCTTTCAAAGTATAACATTACAAGTCATGCAACTTAGTAAGGAATCATGGCAAAGCACTTTCTAGGAACAAAACTTAAGAACTGATTAACGGCATTTTTTTTTTCCGCCACAAATTATCAAAGGTTTTTTGAATGGCTGTAGGGTTATATTTCAGTTTTAAATTTTCTTAAATATTAGAGGTCTTAGGACTTGAGAGAAATCATGCATGCAATTCTTATGTTGTGTGCCCCAAAGGAAAAGTGCTTTTTTTTTAAAAATTGTTTCCACCTCATTTTGGAACTTGGTTAAACAAGTTCTCAATGTAATACTGGGAAAGAATGAGAACATCCAGGAAAGAACAACATAGCTGCTAGCAGTTATCACCGTATACAACTGTGTTAATAAATAATTCTGTAATTACTTCGAAAGAAAAACTGGAACTGTATGAGCTCACCCTTACCTGCGCGGAGGCCAAAAACTGAAAAGCGTGATTCAAAATTTCGAGAAAAGGTTGAGTCCTATTCAGAAACCCAAAGGTAAGAAGACCCGCCCACTTCCCCTGGAGGACCCGTTGCTATGGGAACTCGTAGTAACCCTATGAAGCCAGCAAGTCCGCAGATTGGGGGATGGTTCAAAGACAGGAGAGAAAAGGGGGCACTGAGAGAGGGTTAAAAAGATGAAACCCCTTGACTGTGGCTGGAGTCGGAGGGTGGGCTTAGTAACCCCAACAGAACTTAAAAACACCAATGAGAAGAATGTTCTGGACGCTAGAGTCACATTACAGTTCAGTTAAAGTGTGAACCATTAGTGACGCTTAGAGACGTTTCCCTTCCTCCTTGGTGGGAAACAAAACCACCCTTTGTCAGTTCGTGCCTTTGGAAAAGGAAGCTAGAGTTTCATCTCTTCCAATACAAACTGAATGCTACCTCTTAAAAGTAACATCTTGACTTCCTTATATTAAGCCACTGGTTCCCAAACTGGTGCACACTGGAATCACCTAAAGATCTTTAAAATATACATTGTGTTTTAACTGCTCTGGAGCGCGATTTGAGCCTGGAGTTTTAAAACTCCCCAGTGACTGTGCTGTGCAGCGACTTTCGGGAACTACTGTATTCCACGATTTGGGGAGGTGACGGAGAGTATTTAAAGAAAAAAAAAAAGGAAAAGGAAAAGAAATCACAATTATCTCCCTTTTTCGTTTTAAGGCTAATTATAGAATTAGCTGGCTTTCTCCAGGCACACACAGGACAATAGGTTTCTTGATAAATAGGAATCCCCGGCATGCCCTAACAACACGTACTTTCTTTGAGATAAAAAGACCAGGCAGGACAAGCCTTTTCTTCCCAAAAGAGCAAACATCCTTCTTAACAAAACACCAGATTTACACATCTCTTTTAAAGGCGAACGGGCCGAGAACACCGCTCAGGGCTGGGAGGACGAGCTCCGCGACCGGAAGGAAAGCACACCCCTAGGAGCCCACCACCATTCCCCGGGTGCTGTGGTCGCCCGGGCTGAGCAAGGGCGGGTGTGGGTCCCTGGAGCCCCCAGTCCAGGCCCCCACCCCGGATCCCACTGGCAGCGCCTCGGTAAAGTTACTTGGGGGAACTTTGCTCCCGGTTCCAACCGTGCGCATCCCCAGGTCAGGGGCGCGCCCCGCCACGCCACCTGGTCGGCGCCACAGTTCCCCGGCCGCGCCCCCTCCCTGAACCTCCGGGGTTCGCGCACTAGACTGGTGCGGATAAGGCCGGCTGAGCCGCGGCTGGGGGCTCGCCTCGACCCTCCCCGGGACAGCTCTTTTGCAGCTGGCCCTGCCCCTCGGCCGGGGCTCCGGGACCCCCGCGGAGACCCAGAGCCGTCCCGCCTGGAACCCCTGAGGAAGCCCGCCCGCGCGGCCAGCGCCTCTCGAGCCCGGGCGGGAAATCCGGACTCCCTTGCATTCCCGGCCGGGGGCCGCGTTCCGGCTCCGCCGCACTCGGCTACTCCGGCCCGCGGCCGGGAGCGCGCCCCTGGCCCGGGGGGCCGGCGCTGCGCACGCGCGGAGGTGCCCGGCCGCTCGCCCGCGGCGCCCTCACTCACCGCTCGCGCTCCTCGTCGTGTCTGGCGCCGGGGCCGCCTGCGTTGCTCTCCGCCAGCCGCCCCGGCCCGGTGCCCGCTCCTCAGGTCCCGGCCAGGCACTCTGGGATCCAGCGTCCCGCGGGCTTAGCGGGCACACGCACGCAGGACACGCCCCCGGGGTCGCGCGCGCGCGTGCCCCAGCGCTAGGAGGGGGCGGGCCGAGCGGGCGGCGTTCCCTGCGGCGGCCGTGGATGCGGGCATGCGCACTGCCGGCCCCTTCCTGGGGTCGGCTTGAGGAGTGGACTGTGACCCTGGACCACTGAAGGGAGGAAAATGAGAAGGGGCCATCAGTACCCTTCACTGAGAGGCAAGTTCGCCCTTGCTCCACAGACTGCAGTTTTCTTCTCTAGTTCACTCATTCATTAATGTGTTAGACATTTATTGAGCACCTACTTTGGCAGAGACTGTGCAGGACACAGGACGACCTCCAGTAATGGGATTGCATTTGGAATTACATTTCTGGCACTGATTACATCCCGCTCTCTGAGCAGAAAAGAAAAATGCACAAATAGAAATAACCTAGTGTCTAAAACTACAAATCTTAACTACATTCCTAAGTGATTTGGGGAAGGAGAGTTGCTGCTGGCTTAGGGTGATGTAGAAAACTTTGGAAAGCCTGGAAGAGTAAGAGCTAGAGTCAGAAGGTAAGTTCAGCTGGTGAGAAAGGTGAGTACAAGACCATAAGTGGCAAAAAAATTAATTAATAAAATAATATGTGAGCTCACAACTTTGTTGGGGACAAGTTTCATATGAATTTATTGGTCATAGTGAAGGGCAAAACAACAACTGGAAGGGTAACTGAAGGTCGTCTGGAAATGTTTTTTAATGCTTAACCTCAAAATTTTAGCTTTTTTCAATGAGTAACTCAGAAATACCAAAGATGGGAGGAGAGGAGCCAGTGGTGGTCTGATTATATGCAAAAATTAGGACTGTAAAGACTAGAAACAGGAAATGTATATTATTCTAAGTAAGTAGTAGCAAGGTCCTAAATTCAACTGTTGGCACTAGGAATGGAAAGTATGGAAAAGTTTTCAAATTGTGAAGGACAGGAGATTCCCTAGCTTTTGCACTGCCTCTTTGCTTGTAGAAAGTTGTTAATATGACAGACACCTACTTCATTAGACTAAATCATCATCCTTCATAAGTATTTATTAGTGCATAAATTACACCTCTAAAGTATATAGCTACAGTTGTTAAATGCTTCTTTTAATGTGAATTTGGCACTGGAAAAACTTACTTTTACTCAATTAAAAAATTGTTAATTTGCGAGTATGTACAGTGAAAGACGTGGGTTTTGGGAAACAAAAAGCCCTTTTACAATGTACAGATGCTCTGTAACAAACTGCTATTGTACAAATTACTTACTGTCTCTGAGCCTTAATGTGCTCATCTGTGACATGGGATCATAATATTTACCTTGTGTGATGGTTAATTTTATGTGTCAGTTTGGCTTGGCCACAGTACTCAGATATTCTATCAAACAATATTCTAGATGTTTCTAGGGAGGTATTTTTAAGGTGAGATTAACATGTAAATCAGTGCATGACAATTACACTTCAATTTAAAAAAATCAATGGACTTTGAGTGAAGCAGATTGCCCTTCACAAATCAAAAACTCCATCTCTGAAATAAAAGAGCTTATTGAGTCTTTACAGATGTAGCCAAATAAAGGACCGAGACCGGCAACAGGAAGCCTTCTGCCTCACTAGCATCAAGGCCAGCAAGAACAGGAACAACTTGTCTGCCAGACTTAAGAAACAGGAGACACTTATGAGGGGTCTCAAGAAAAAACAGTTTTTAAACTCACATTGACTGCAGATAAGCAAGATGGGCTAATGAAAAGTGGGGAAAGTCTCGGGGTAGGTAGTTTGTCCATAGAGAAGGCTCATGGGTTGCTTGGTGATGATGGTCAGACACTGGTCATACTCAAGGGGGATGCAGTGGTTCTGGTGACCTTCTAGATAATTGCTGAAATGACTTCATCCAGGAATGTAGAGTTTCTGGTTAGCTATAGCCAGAGGCTATTGACTGACAACCTTTCATTGTCTCTTTCTCCCATTCTGTATCCCTTCTGTCACCTTTAGGACATCTTAGAAGTGTTCCTTGTCACCCTCTATAATGTGGCCTTATCCAACAGTTGTAGGCCCTAATAGAGAAAAACTGACCTCACCTGAATAAGAAGAAATTCTGCCAGCAGATTGTCTTAGGACTTGATTTGCAACTCTTTCTGAGGTCTGCAGCCTGAGGGGTCCACCCTGCAGATTTTGGATTGGCTAGCCTCCACTAACATGTGAGTCACTTCTTTAAGATAAGTCTCTTTCCCACACATCTCCATAGATCGATGTTAGTCCGTTTCTCTGGAGAACTCGGACTAAAATACCTTTCAAGGTTATGAAGATTGTATAAATTAATTATCATCTTAATCTGAAAAATGAGGATTATAATCTTTAATAGGTCAGGTTATAAAAAATTAAGTAAAAGTGGCTAAAGCACCAGCATAGTAGGGTCTGAATAAATGGTAATACTGTTACTTGTGAATGAATACCAATGCAAAACCAAAAGAGAAGGGGGATATGGGCACTGTGAAAATATTTTCTCAGTTGACTGGTTAATAATATTAAATTTAAAAAACAAATTTTAAAAGGAAATGGAAAACTTTGTTATAGCTAGCTCTGACGTGCTAAAAAGGTGATACATATGAATATTTTAATTATTTGCAAATGCTAAATGAACAAATAAGTAAAGGTACTCTAGTTGTATCTTAAGACACCAAGCATGGAAAGCAGAGATGTGAATTCATATCTGAACATTATATTCCAATTTAAGTACCAGTTTGATTCATTCTACTTTATACTAAAAAGGAGAAACCTAAGAAGAGATAATTAAAAAAATTTTTTTTATTGTTGTGTTGTTGATACACAATCTTTTTTTTATTAAGGTATTCTTTAAGGTATTATTGATATACACTCTTAAGAAGGTTTCACATGAAAAAACAATGTGGTCACTACATTTACGCATATTATTAAGTCCCCATCCATACCCCAATGCAGTCACTGTCCTTCAGTGTAGTAAGATGCCACAGATTCACTATTTGCCCTCTCTGTGCTACACTGGTTTCCCTGTGATCCCCCACACCATGTGTACTAAACATAATACCCCTCAATCCTCTTCTCCCTCGCTCCCCACCCGGCCTCCCACACCCCTCCCCTTTGGTAACCACTAGTTCCTTCTTGGAGTCTCTGAGTCTGCTGGTATTTTATTCCTTCAGTTTTGCTTCATTGTTATACTCTACAAATGAGAGAAATCATCTGGCACTTGTGTTTCTCTGCCTGGCTTATTTCACTGAGCATAATAGCATCTAGCTTCATCCATGTTGTGGCAAATTGTAGGATTTGTTTCTTTCTTATGGCTGAATAGTATTCCATTGTGTATATGTACCACCTCTTCTTTATCCATTCATCTACTGATGGACACTTAGGTTGCTTCCATATCTTGGTTATTGTAAATAATGCTGTAATAAACATAGGGGTGCATGTGTCTTTTTGAATCTGAGAAGTTGTATTCTTTGGGTAAATTCCAAGGAGTGGGATTCCAGGGTCAAATGGTATTTCAATTTTGAGTTTTTTGAGGAACCTCCATATTGCTTTCCACAATGGTTGAACTAGTTTACATTCCCACCATAAGTGTAGGACGGTTCCCCTTTCTCCGCAACCTCACCAGCATTTGTTGTTCTTAGTCTTTTCGATGCTGGCCATACTTACTGGTGTGATGTGATATATCATTGTGGTTTTATTTTGCATTTCCCTGATGATTAGTGATGTGGAGCATCTTTGCATGTGTCTGTTGGCCATCTGAATTTCTTCTTTGGAGAATTGTCTGTTCATATTCTCCGCCTATTTTTTAATTGGGTTATTTGCTTTTTGGGTGTTGAAGTATGTGAGTTCTTTATATATTTTGCATGTTAACCCCTTGTCGGATATGTCTTTTACAAATATATTCTCCCATACTGTAGGATGCCTTCTTGTTCTGTTGGTGGTGTCCTTTGCCATAAAGAAGCTTTTTAGTTTGATGTAGTCCCATATGTTCATTTTTGCTTTTGTTTCCCGTGCTCAAGGAGATGCGTTCAGGAAGAAGATGCTCATGTTCATATTTAGGAGATTTTTCCCTATGTTGTCTTCTAAGAGTTTTATGGTTTCATGACTTACATTCAGATCTTTTATCCATTTTGAGTTTTCTTTTGTGTATGGGGTTAAACAATAATCCAGTTTCATTCTCTTGCATGTAGCTGTCCATTTTTGCCAACACCAGTTGTTGAAGAGGCTGTCATTTCCCCACTGTATGTCCGTGGTTCCGTTATCGTATATTAATTGACCATATATGGTTGGGTTTATATCTGGGCTCTCTAGTCTGTTCCATTGGTCTATCGTTCTGTTCTTGTCCCAGTACCAAATTGTCTTGATTAATGTGGCTTTGTAGTAGAGCTTGAAGTGGGGAGCATAATCCCCCCAGCTTTATTCTCCCTTCTCAGAATGGCTTGCCAACTTTGGGACTTTTGTAGTTCCATATGAATTTTAGAACGATTTGCTCTAGTTCACTGAAGAATGCTGTTGGTACTTTGATAGAAATTGCATTAAATCTGTAGATGCTTTAGGCAGGATGACCCTTTTAACAATATTAATTCTTTCTATCCATGAACATGGGATGTGTTTCCATTTATTAGTATCTTCTTTAATTTCTCCCACGAGTGTCTTATAGTTTTCAGAGTACAGGTCTTTCACTTCCTTGATTAAGTTTATTCTGAGGTATTTTATTCTTTTTGATGCAGTTGTAAATGGAGTTGTTTTCCTGATTTCTCTTTCTACTAGTTCATCGTTAGTGTATAAGAATGCAACAGATTTCTGCGTATTAATTTTTTATCCCGCAACATTTCTGAATTCAGATATTAGATCTAGTAGTTTTGGAATGGATTCTCTAGGGTTTTTTATCTACAGTATCATGTCATCTGCAAACAGAGAAAGGTTAACTTCTTTACCAATCTGGATGCCTTTTATTCCTTTGTGTTGTCTGATTGCCATGGTGAGGACCTCCAGAACTGTGTTGAATAAAACTGGGGAGAATAGGCATCTTTGTCTTGTTCCCGATCTTTAAAGAAAAGCTTTCAGCCTCTCACTGTTAAGTATAATGTTGGCTGTGGGTTTGTCATATATGGCCTTTATTATGTTGAGGTACTTGCCCTCTATACCCATTTTGTTGAGAGTTTTTTCATGAATGGATGTTGAATTTGTCAAATGCTTTTTCAGCATCTATAGAGATGATCATGTGGTTTTTGTCCTTCTTTTTGTTGATGTGGTGGATGATGTTGATGGATTTTCAAATGTCGTACCATCCTTGCATCTCTGGAATAAATCCTATTTGATCATGATGGATGATCTTTTTGATGTATTTTTTAATTCGGTTTGCTAATATTTTGTTGAGTATTTTGGCATCTGTGTTCATCAGGGATATTAGTTTGTAATTTTCTTTTTTTGTGTTGTTTTTGCTTGGTTTTGGTATTAGAGTGATGCTGACCTCATAGAATGAGTTTGGGAGTATTCCCTCTTCTACTTTTTAGAAAACTTTAAGGAGGATGGGTATTAGTTCTTCATGAAATGTTTGATAAAATTCAGAAGTAAAGCCATCTGGGAAAGGATTTTTCTTTTTAGGTAGTTTTTTTTGTTTGTTTGTTTTTGGTATCATTAATCTACAATTGCATGGGCAACATTATGGTTATTAAACTCCCCACTTGATCAGGTCCTCCCTATCAACCCCATTACACTCACTGTCCATCAGCGTAGTGAGATGCTGTAGAATCACTACTTGTCTTCTCTGAGTTGTACAGCCCTCCCCTTGTCCCCTCAGCATTGTGTCTGCTAATCGTAATGCCCCCTTTTTCCCCCTTGTCCCTCCCTTCCCACCCATCTTCCCCAGTCCCTTTCCCTTTGGTAACTGTTAGTCCATTCTTGGGTTCTGTGAGTCTGCTGCTGTTTGGTTCTTTCAGTTTTTTTTTTCTTTGCTCTTATGTGCCACATATGAGTGAAATCATTTGATACTTGTCTTTTTCGGCTTGGCTTATTTCACTGAGCATAACACCGTCTAGCTCCATCCATGTTGTTGCAACTGGTAGGATTTGTTTGCTTCATATGGCTGAATAATATTTCATTGTGTATGTGCACCACATCTTCTTTATCCATTCATCTACTGATGGACACTTAGGTTGCTTCCATTTCTTGGCTATTATCAATAGTGCTGCAATAAACATAGGGGTGCATCTGTCTTTTTTAAACTGGGCTACTGCATTCTTAGGGTAAATTCCTAGGAGTGGGATTCCTGGGTCAAATGGTATTTCTATTTTGAGTTTTTTGAGGAACCTCCATACTGCTTTCCACAATGGTTGAACTAATTTGCAGTCCCACCAGCAGTGTAGGAGGGTTCCCTTTTCTCCACATCCTCGCCAACATTTATTGTTGTTTGTGTTTTGGATGTTGGCCATCCTCACTGGTGTGAGGTGATATCTCATTGTGGTTTTAATCTGCATTTCTCTGATGATTAGCGATGTGGAGCATCTTTTCATGTGCCTGTTGGCCATCTGAATTCCTTCTTTGGAGAAGTGTCTATTCATGTCCTCTGCCCATTTCTTAATTGGATTATTTGCTTTTTGTTTGTTAGGGTGCGTGAGTTCTTTATATATTTCGGATACGTCGTTTATGAATATATTCTCCCATACTGTGGGATCGCTTTTTGTTCTACTAATGGTGTCCTTTGCTGTACAGAAGCTTTTCACCTTGCCTCTGCGCATTTCTTAATTGGATTATTTACTTTTTTTTGTTGAGGTGCGTGAGTTCTTTATATATTTTGGATGTCAATCCCATATCTGACATGCCATTTATGAATATATTCTTCCAAACTGTAGGATGTCTTTTTGTTCTACTGATGCTGTCCTTCGCTGTGCAGAAGCTTTTCAGCTTGATATAGTCCCACTTGTTCATTTTTGCTTTTGTTTCCCTTGCCTGGGGAGATATGTTCATAAAGAAGTCACTCATGCTTATGACCATGAGATTTTTGCCTATGTTTTTTTCTAAGAGTTTTATGGTTTCATGACTTACCTTCAGGTCTTGGATCCATTTGGAGTTTACTTTTGTGTTTGGGGCTAGACAGTAGTCCAGTTTCATTCTCCAACATGTAGCTGTCCAGTTTTGCCAACACCAGCTACTGAAGAGGCAGTCATCCCCCCATTGTATATCCAAGGCTCCTTTATTATATATTAATTGACCATATATGTTTGGATTAATGTCTCGATTTTCTATTATGTTCCACTGGTCTGTGGGTCTGTTCTTGTGCCAATACCAAATTGTCTTAATCGCTGTGGCTTTGTAGTAGATTTTAAAGTCAGGGAGCATAATTCCCCCTGTTTTATTCCTCCTTCTCAGGATTGTTTTGGCTATTCAGGGTCTTTTGTGGTTCCATATGAATTTTAGAATTATTTGTTCCAGTTTACTGAAGAATGCTATTGGTATTTTGATAGGGATTGTATTGAGTTTGTGGATTGCTTTAGGTAGTATAGCCATTTTGACAATATTTATTCTTCCTAGCCAAGAGCATGGGATGAGTTTCCATTTGTTAGTGTCCTCTTTAATTTCTCTTAGGAGTGTCTTGTAGTTTTCAGAGTATAGGTCTTTCACTTCCTTTGTTAGGTTTATTCCTAGGTATTTTATTCTTTTTGATGCAATTGTGAATGGAATTGTTTTTCTGATTTCTCTTTCTGTTACCTCATTGTTAGTGTATAGGAAAGCAACAAATTTCTGTGTGTTAATTTTGTATCCTGCAGCTTTGCTGAATTCAGATATTAGTTCTAGTAGTTTTGGAGTGGAGTCTTTAGGGTTTTTTTGTACAATATCATGTCATCTGCAAATAGTGACAATTTGACTTCTTTACCAATCTGGATGCCTTGTATGTCTTTGTTTTGTCTGATTGCTGTGGCTAGGACCTCCATTACTATGTTGGATAACAGTGGAGAGAGTGCACATCCCTGTCTTGTTCCCTATCTTAGATGAAAAGCTTTCAGCTTCTTGCTGTTAAGTATGATGTTAGCTGTGGGTTTGTCATATGTGGCCTTTATGATGTTGAGGTACTTGCCCTGTATACTCATTTTGTTGAGAGTTTTATCATGAATGGATGTTGAATTTTGTCATATGCTTTTTCAGCATCTATGGAGATGATTATGTGGTTTTTGTTCTTCTTTTTGTTGATGTGGTGGATGATGTTGATGGATTTTCGAATGTTGTACCATTCTTACATCCCTGAGATGAATCCCACTTGATCATGATGTGTTTTTGAATTCGGTTTGCTAATATTTTGTTGAGTATTTTTGTATCTACATTCATCAGGGATATTGGTCTGTAATTTTCTTTTTTGGTTAGGTCTTTGCCTGGTTTTGGTGTCAGAGTGATGCTGGCTTCATAGAATGAGTTTGGAAGTATTCCCTCCTCTTCTACTTTTTAGAAAACTTTAAGGAAAATGGGTATTATTTCTTCTGTATATGTCTGGTAAAAGTCAGAGGTGAATCCGTCTGGCCGGGGGTTTTGTTCTTGGGTAGTTTTTTGATTACGGATTCAATTTCGTTGCTGGTGATTGGTCTGTTTAGGTTTTCTGTTTCTTGCTTGGTAAGTCTTGGAAGGTTGTATTTTTCTAAGAAGTTGTCCATTTCTTCTAGGTTTTCCAGCTTGTTGGCATATAGATTTTCATAGTATTCTCTTATAATTCTTTGTATTTCTGTTGGGTTGTCGTGATTTTTCCTTTTTCATTTCTGATTCTGTTGATGTGTATAGATTCTCTTTTTCTCTTAATAAGTTTGGCTAGGGGTTTATCTATTTTGTTTATTTTTTCAAAGAACCAGCACTTGGTTTCATTGATTTTTTTCTATTGTTTTATTCTTCTCAATTTTATTTCTTTCTTCTCTGATCTTTATTATGTCCCTCCTGGAGACTTTCGCCCTCATTTGTTCTTCTTTTTCCAATTTCAATAATTGTGTCTTTAGACTATTCATTTTGGATTGTTCTTCCTTCTTTAAATAGGCCTGGATTTCAATATACTTCCCTCTTAGAACTGCCTTTGCTGCATCCCACAGAAGTTGTGGCTTCGCGTAATTGTTGTGATTAGTCTCCATATATTGTTTGATGTCTGTTGTAATTTGGTCATTTATCCATTGATTATTTAGGAGCATGCTGTTAAGTCTCCATGTATTTGTGAGCCTTTTTGTTTTGTTTGTACAATTTATTTCTAGCTTTATATCTTTGTGATCTGAGAAGTTGGTTGGTAGAATTTCAGTATTTTTGAATTTACTGAGGTTCTTTTTGTGGCCTAGTGTGTGGTCTATTCTGGAAAAAGTTCCATGTGCACTTGAGAAGAATGTGTATCCTGTTGCTTTTGCATGTAGAGTTCTGTAGATGTCTGTAAGGTCCATCTGTTCTAGTGTGTTGTTCAGTGCCTCTGCATCTTTACTTATTTTCTGTCTGGTTGCTCTGTCCTTTGGAGTTAGTGGCGTGTTGAAGTCTCCTAAAATGAATGCATCGCTTTCTATTTCCTCCTTTAATTCTGTTAGTATTTGTCTCACATATGTCGGCGCTCATGTGTTGGGTGCTTATGTATTTTAAATGGTTATATCCTCTTGTTGGACTGACCCGTTTATCATTATATAATGTCCTTCTTTGTCTTTTGCTACTTTCTCTGTTTTGAAGTCTGTTTTGTCTGATACTAGTACTGCAGCACCTGCTTTTTTCTCCTTGTTGTTTGCATGAAATATCTTTTTCCATCCCTTCATCTTTAGTCTGTGTATATCTTTGGGTTTGAGGTGAGTCTCTTGTAAGCAGCATGTGGATGGGTCTTGTTTTTTTACCCATTCTATTACTCTGTGTCCTTTGATTGGTGCATTCATCCATTCACATTGAGGGTGATTATCCATAGATATGTGTTTATTGCCATTGCAAGGTTGATTCGTGGTTACCAAAGGTTCAAGGGTAGCTTTTTTACTATCTAACAGTCTAACTTAACTTTCTTGTTAAGTTATTATAAACACAGTCTGATGATTCTTTATTTCTCTCCCTTCTTAGTCTTCCTCCTCCTTTCTTTATATACTAGGTGTTTTATTCTGCACTCTCTTACATTTCCTTTGACTATTTTTGTGGAGAGTTCATTTTAATTTTTGCCTTTAGTTAGTATTTGGATGGTCCGCTTTCTTTGCTATGATTTTATTTTCTCTCCTGACCTCTTTTTAGCCTTAGGAGTGCTTCCATCTAGAGCAGTCCCTTTAAGATATCTTGTAGAGGTGGTTTATGGGAGGCAAACTCCCTCAGCTTTCACCTGTCTGGGAATTGTTTAATCCCTCCATGCAATTTAAATGATAATTGTGCTGGATACAATATTCTTGGTTCTAGGCTCTTCTCTTTCATTACTTTAAATATGTCATTGCATTCTCTTCTGGCCTGTAAGGTTTCTGTTGAGGAGTCTGATGATAGTCTGATGGGTTTTCCTTTGTAGGTGATCTTTTTTCTCTCTCTAGCTGCCTTTAATACTCTGTCCTTATTTTTGATCTTTGCCATTTTAATTATTATGTGTCTTGGTGTTGTCTTCCTTGGGTCCCTTATGTTGGGAGATCTGTGGGCTTCCATGGTCTGAGAGACTATTTCCTTCCCCAGCTTTGGGAAGTTTTCAGCAATTATTTCTGCAAAGACACTTTCTATCCCTTTTTCTCTCTCTTCTTCTTCTGGTATCCCTAGAATGCGAATATTGTTCTGCTTGTATTGGTCACACATTTCTCTTAATATTCTTTCATTCCTAGAGATCCTTTTATCTCTCTCTACCTCAGCTGCTCTGTATTCCTGTTCTCTGATTTCTATTCCATTAACAGTCTCTTGCACCTTGTCCAGTCTGCTCCTAAGCCTGTCGATCGCTTGTCCTTTTCTTGCATTGTCTTTCCTCACTTCCTCCCTTAGCTCTTGCATATTTCTCTGTATATCCATCAGCATGGCCCTGACTTTTATTCTGAATTCCTTTTCAGGATGATTGTATAAATCTATCCTGTCAGGCCTCTCTCAGGGGTTGCGTGCCTAAGCTTTTTCTGGACCATATTCCTCTGTCTTTTCATGGCGATAGAAGTGGTCGCTGGTAGTTGCCATATGTGTCATCTGGGAGAACAAAGTCCCTTCCTGCTTGTTGTTCTCCTTGCCCTTCTCAGGGGCCTGAGCTATTTTCCAGCACACTGGGAGGCAGTCTCTTGGATAATCCCCTAAGCTGCCCGTGTCCTTGCCGCCTCAGCTTAGCCTATAGCACTATTGGGGTTTGCAGTCTCGTTGGGTGTGTTCTGGTCCCCTTGGTGCCTTCCAACCATGGTTCTGGGGCTCTTCCCGCTTAGCTCCGTTCCAACTGAGAGTAGATTCTGTGAGGTTGCTGTGGGTGGGGCTGTTCCTCCACTGTTCTGCAGCAGTGGAGGCTGCGGACCCTTTGCGGTTCTGTCCGGGTGTGGGAGGGGGCAAAGGAATAGTATTCCCCAAGACTGCCAGCCCAGTGGTCCGAGTGCACTGGGATGATTTTGTTCCACTGTTGGTCCCTTGTCTGTTTAAGACTTTAAAAAAACAAGCGTGCGCTTTTCTTTTGTCCTAGGGAGTCAGCTTGGAGGACCCACTTGTGGTCTCTGTCTCAGATCCTGCACTTCTGTTTTTCTAATCCCCGATACACCACGCAATGTGTGTCAGTGCTCCCGGCACAGATCCCCAGGGCTGGTTATTTAGCCAGTCTGTGCTTCCACTCCCTCCCCAGTCTGATTCTTTTCCTCCCACCAGTGAGCTGGGGTGGGGGAGTGCTCGGGTCCTGCCGAGTTATGGCTTTGTTTCTTACCCGCTTTGTGAGGGGCTGAGTTCTTGCAGATGTAGCTGTAGCTAGGCTGTTGTATTGTATCTTCTGGTCTCTTTGTTAGGAATATTTGTATTTGTTGTATTTTCACAAATATATATGGTTTTGGAAGGAGATTTCCACCGCCCTGCTCATGCCGCCATCTTCCCAGAAGTCTGTCGTTTAGGTGGTTTTTTGATTACCAATTCAATTTCATTGCTGGTAGTTTGTTCAGATATTCTGTTTCCTTCTGGGTCAGCCTTGGAAGGTTGCATTTTTCTAGAAAGTTGTCCATTTCTTCTAGGCTACCCAGTTTTTTAGCATATAATTTTTCATAGTATTTTCTAATAATTCTTTGTATTTCTGTGGTGTCCATAGTGATTTTTCCTGTCTCATTTCTGATTCTGTTTATGTTTGTAGACCCTTTTTCTCTTGATACGTCTGGCTAGGGGTTTATTTATTTTGTTTATTTTCTTGAAGAACCAGCTCTTGCTTTCATTGGTTCTTTCTATAGTTTTATTATTCTCGATTTTATTTATTTCTGCTCTAATCTTTATTATGTCCCTCCTTCTACTGACTTTGGGGCTCATTTGTTCATCTTTTTCTAGTTTCGTTAATTGTGAGTTTAGACTGTTCATATGGGATTGTTCTTTCCTGAAGTAGGCCTTTATTGCAATATACTTTCCTCTTAGCATGGCCTTCTCTGCATCCCACAGATTTTCCGGTGTTTAATTAATGTTGTCATTTGTCTCCACATATTGTTTGATTTCTGTTTTTATTTGGTCATTGATCCATTGGTTATTTATGAGCATGAAGCCTCCATGTGATTTTGGGATTTTTCATTTTCTTTGAGTGATTTATTTCTAGTTTCATACCTTTGTGGTCTGAGAAACTGGTTGGTACAATTTCAATCTTTAATTTACCGAGGCTCTTTTTGTGGCCTAGAATATGATCTATTCTTGAAAATGTTCCATGTGCTCTTAAGAAGAATGTGTATTCTGCTGCTTTTGGATGTAGAGTTCTGTGGATGTCTGTTAGGTCCATCTGTTCTATTGTGTTGTTCAGTGCCTCTGTCTCCTTACTTATTTTCTGTGTGGTTGATCGGTCCTTCAGAGTGAGTGGAGTGTTGAAGTCTCCTAGAATGAGTGCATTGCATTCTATTTCTCCTTTTAATTCTGTTAGTATTTGTTTCACATATATAGGTGCTCCTGTGTTGGGTGCATAGATATTTATAATGGTTATATCTTTTTGTTGGATTAACCCCTTTATCATTATATAATGTTCTTCTTTGTCTCTTGTTACTTTCTTTGTTTTGAAGTCTATTTTGTCTGATACAAGTCCTGCAACTCCTGTTTTTTTCTCCATATAAATTGCAGGAAATATCTTTTTCCATCCATTCACTTTATGTCTGTGTATGTCTTTGGGTTTGAAGTGAGTCTCTGGTAGGCAGCATATAGACGGGTCATGTTTTCTTATCCATTCAGTGACTCCATGTCTTTTGATTGGTGCATTCAGTCTATTTACATTTAGGGTGGTTATTGATAGGTATGTATTTATTGCCTTTGCAGGCTTTAGATTCATGGTTACCAAAGGTTCAAGGTAAACTTCCTTACTATGAGTCTAACTTAACTCAATGAGTATGCTATTAGAAACACAATCTAAAGGTTCTTTTTTTCTCCTCCTTTTTCTTCTTCCTCCATTCTTTATATATTAAGTTTCATATACTGTACTCTTTGTCTATCCCTTGATCCACTTTCAGATAGTTGATTTAATTTTGCATTTGCTTAGTAATTAACTGTTCTACTTTCTTTACTGTGGTTTTATTACCTCTGGTGACAGCTGTTAAACTTTAGGAACACTTCCATCTATAGCAGTCCCTCCAAAATACACTGTAGAGATGGTTTGTGGGAGGTAAATCCTCTAAGCTTTTGCTTATCTGGAAACTGTTTAACCCCTCCTTCAAATTTAAGTGATAATCTTGCCGGATAAAGTATTCTTGTTTCCAGGCCCCTCTGCCTGATTGCCTTAAATACATCATGCCACTCCCTTCTGGCTTGTAAGGTTTCTGTTGAGAAATCTGATGATAGTCTGATGAGCTTTCCTTTGTATGTGATCTTATTTCTCTCTCTGGCTGCTTTTAATAGTATGTCCTTATCCTTGATCTTTGCTATTTGAATTACTATATGTCTTCCTTGGGTCCCTTGTGTTGGGCGATCTGTGCATCTCCATGGCCTGAGAGACTGTCTCCTTCCCCAGATTGGGGAAGTTTTCAGCAATTACCTCCTCAGACACTTTCTATCCCTTTTTCTCTCTCTTCTCCTTCTGGTACCCCTATAATGCAAATATTGTTCTGTTTGGATTGGTCACACAGTTCTTTCAATATTCTTTCATTATTAGAGATCCTTTTTTCTGTCTGTGCCTCAGCTTCTTTGTATTCCTCTTCTCTAATTTCTATTTCATTTGTAGTGTCCTCCACCGTATCTAATCTGCTTTTAAAACCTTCTGTTGTATGTTTCATTTCTGATACTGTGTTCTGTAATGATTGGATCTCCAACCGGAATGCATTCCTGAGTTCTTGAGTATTTTAATGATTTTTATTTTGAAATCTCTTTCAGGAAGATTCATGAGTTTGATTTCATTTGAATCTTTCTCTGGTGTATTCATAATTTTGCTTTGAACCAGGTTCCTTTGACGTTTCATACCTATGTGTGACGCCCTCTAGTGCCTGGAGGTCTACCTTCTGGACCTGCTCAGTCCCTGGAGCTATGTCGGGGTCACAGGGGAGCAGAGTTGGTGCCTGGGGGGAGGAAAGAGCTGTTTCCTGCTTCCTGGCTGCTATGCCTCTTTCCACTGCCAGAACCAGTGGACTGAGCACACAGGTATAAGCCTCTATGGTTTGCATTTGTAACTGCTGTAGGCAGGGCTTCCCTCTTGCTGGCCTAACACCAGCATAGGGTTTGTGGATTTGCTGTCCTGGAGGAAGGTGCAGCAGGCTGCATATCATGGAGGGGGGCAGTGGAGCTGTGCAGCCAGCCAGGAGGCTGGAGCACCTGAAGATCATGAACGTTTCCTACCTGCTGGGCAGAGTATACTCGGACAATTTTGTCTACCTGTCCTTTCTCCTGAGCAGTAAGCTCTGTGCAATCCTTGCCCCTTTAGCAGCCCTCTCACTGTTTGGAGGTCTTTCAGACTCCCTGCCTTTCTTTTGTCCCAGAGCGCCAGATATGAATCCCTGTTTTCCACAAGTGGCTGGAATCTCAATCTCTCCCGGTATTCTGCCTGTCTCAGCTTTCCAACCCTTTAATCATTAGAGCACCATGAAATGTAGGTTTGTGCTCCCAGAGACGATCACCAGAGTTAGGTATTCAGCAGTCACAGGCCTCCACTCCCTCCCTGCTCCCTTTCTCTTCCTTCCACCAGTGATCTGGGGTGGGGGAAGGGCTTGGGTCCCACTGGGCCACGGCTTTGGTATGTTACCCTGATCTGTGTGGTTTATTCTTTTCTCGTGGGGTATGCAGTCTGATGCAGCCCTCTTTCCTGTTGCTTTTTCAGGATTAGTTGTATTAATTATATTTTCATATTATATGTAGTTTTAGGAGGAAGCCTCTGTCTCACCTCTCATACTGCCATTTTTAATCCTGGTATGCAATCTTATATTGGTCTCAAATATACAACACAGTAGTTTAACAGTTACCCATATTATTAAATCCTCGCCCCAACTAGTGCGGTTGCTATCTGTCACATAGGATGTTACAGAATCATTGACTATACTCTCCATGCTGTACTACCGTCCCCATGACCAGCTTCTGTTATAATTGTGAGTTGAGAATTTTTTTGCCCCTTTATTCCCCTCACCCTTCCTTCTTACTCCCAACCCCACCTCCATGGTAACCACTTGTCACTCCTGAGTGTCTGTGAGTCTACTGCCATTTTGTTCCTTCTATTTTGCTTTGTTTTTATATTCCACAAATAAGTGAAATCATATCATATTTGTCTTTCTCTGCCTGGCTTATTTCACTTAGCATAATACCCTCTAGATCCATCCATGTTGTTGCAAATGACATGATTTCTTCTTTTTTTATGGCCGAATAATATTCCATGGTGTATATGTCCCACATCTTTATCTATTCATCTATTAATGGACAGTTAGGTTGCTTCTATATCTTGGCTATTGTAAAAACTGTGGCGATAAACATAAGGGTGCATTTATCTTTTTAAATCAGGGATTTTGTTTTCTTTGTGTAAATTCCTAGAAATGGAATTATTGGGTCAAATAGTATTTCTATTTTTAGTTGTTTGAGGATGTGCCATACTGCTTTTCACAGAGGTTGCACCAATTTACATTCCCACCAACAGTGTAGGAGGGTACCCATAAGAAGAGCTTATTTTTAAAATAATTCCCAGTCTCAGAATAGATGCATGATATAGTACTTAATCCATGTTACAGAATTCCTTCTGGGACAGACCTACAGCTATTCAGAGGATGCAAAAATGGATAAAATATGCCATTTAATAAAAAATATTGCCATTTATTATGAACTCGGGAACATCTTTTCCCTCAGAGAATTTTTCAAATAGCCTAGAAAAAAAAGAATAACTTTAACAATAATTTAACATAGAATGTGGCAAGTGCCACAGGAGGGGTCATAAAGAATGGAGCTAATTTTACCTTCTTCAGGGGCTGGTGCTAGGGCTCACTCTCCTTAGCCTGCTCATTGTGGCCCCAGTTTTGCAGTTTGCTATGGTGCAAGCCTAGTGGGACAGAACAGCTGTTATAAAAATGTTTTGAGCAAAACTGATAAATATCAAATAAAGTAACATTCTCATTCCCTGACTTACTTACTACACAGTTTACAGTGAGAAAGGCTGGGTCAAGAAAGGCATGTACATCCCATTCAGATGTAAAAGCTCCTCTTTTCTTTGTTTTCTCTTTATTGTCATAGCTCTTGGTATATTTGAAGGAAAATTTAACTTTAGAGTTAAGAAAGAAAACTGAGATCAATTTCCCTGACCTAATGGAGATTTGTGAGGAAAATCCAAAAAAACTAATATGAAAATAACAGAAGGTGGGGGTTTGGGTTTATAAAAGGATAAGGAATGATTGAGCTGGAAAACTATTCATGGAGTGAACAGAGGTGACCATAATGTTTGTCCTATAAAGAATGCTGTCATAACATGACCTCCATGTTTCTTTTGGCTGTGGATGAAATATTCCATCATGGAGGAGCATAAACCAACTCCAGGATGACAAAAGCAAGTGATTTGGGGAAAATACACAGTATTTTAGTAATCTTTAAATAGGATATCTTATCATGAGAATTTGTGAATATATTCATTTTAGGAATTTTGCCACAGTGAATGGGAAATAAATTAATCTGGGATTAAAGGAAATGTCATACTAGAAAAGGAAGAGTTTTAATAACCTAGAAAGGAATGGTCTCCAGCCATGGATGGTAATTATCATCTGATGAATAATAATGATAAAAGCAGATGTGAAATAAGTTAAAATACATTCTGGGCCAGATTTTTAATAATTACCAATGCACAACATTCAATGGTTTAAAATTAGACGCAAAACACAGCACTACACTATTCATATGTAACCCTTTCCTTTCCATGCTTTTCTTAAAATTAATGCTCTTCAGAAAAATTCAACCTGACCAGTATGACAAGCAGAATGTTGCCCATCCAGTAGAAAGAATGGGAATATAAGTGTTTCTTACAACCAAAATATTTGATCATGAAGTCACAGTTTAATAAAATGGGTATCAGGCACAATATTGGTTATTCTTTATAAGCTCTACCTTCCTCTTCCCTTTAATATTTTATCCCACTGACAAAATGTGATTGATTGACACAACTTTTCAATAAGCCAACTTTTGCACATTTTAACTATACCTGTATTTTTGAATCTTAAATAAGTTTTATACCAATATGACATTTAAAACATGAAATTGGGTATAATCATAAAAATTAAATGCATATCATGTATTTAGAATAAGCAATGACAAAAACAGTGCAGCAAACCCAGTTTCGGGTTACAAAGGGATTTTTCTTTAAAAATGAACCTCCTACGGAACATTATATCCAGTTTTCTAGAATGTAAATACATGCTGTATTAAGCAAGGTTTTGCAAAGTCACATGAATGGTAAACTAATTATTTCCATACCTTATATTCTAGCTTAGTGGGACAGTCTGGGATCAGTGCTGTTTAGCAGAAAGAAATGTTAGCCACAGATGCAAAGTACATAGGTAATTTTTAACTCTTGTGGCCAATATTCTATTGCAAGTATAATAGGGAACCCACATTCATGACAAATATTTTCCATCTTATTTTCTACTCCAGTGATTATTGATTATCTGTACCTAATATATAAGGTATATCTAATGTTGCTCAGTAATAAACTACTCTAAGACTTAGTGGTCCCGGCCAGGTTTGGCTAATCTTGCCTGGGCTTTCTCAAGCATCCACATTTAGCTGGTGGGATGCCTGGAGGCTAGTTGGTCTAGGAGAGTCTTAACTAGAACAATTCAGCTTTGCTCCTCATGGTCTCTTATCCTCTAAAGCAGTCTAGCTCAGGTTTGTTCTCAGAGCAGCAGTGGCCTTCCAGAGATGGTATAAAATATGCAAGCACATTTTTCAGCTTCTGATTGGATCAGGTTGACTCTGCTTTATTAGCCAAAGCAAATCACATGGTGAAGCCCAGGGTCAGTGCAGGAGGGCACTACCAGAGGACATGGATACGGGCATTACTGCATTCAATCTGCCATGGCCAGTGTTTCATTTGATTAGTTCTATCATGTTTATTCTGTTCATTTCCAGTTGTTTTTGCTCTGCAAAGCTTATTTTAAAATCTATCTTAGCTTTGTAGTGTTGAATATCTCTCCCTGTTATAAATAAGATCATTCTCCAAGTTTTATTAGTATCCTGTCTTTGAGAACTTCTTTTTTTGTGGTTTATTCATTTCACACTTTTAAAACCTTTTTTTCAACCCCATTGATGTGGATCAATAATGCAAAGGAATACTATCTTTACCAACTAAATAGTTGGTAAACAGATACAATGCTTTTGAAAGACTTTATGCTTTGTCTTCAGTTCCAGAAAGGTTTTAAATGCTGTAAATTTTGTCAAAATTTTAAACCTGATTTCAGAAAGATTAAGCAAGTAAATGCCCAATCCATACAATAATTGTAAACATCATTTCCTGCTTGTCAATTGTCCTTTTAACATTTGTAGTTCACACGTGCATTTTTCACTGTAATCCTTCACAACCCATGGAAAACCATTCCTGGTTGAATTTTGAGGGAAACACCGAGGACTTATGTATGGAAAGATTCTTAAATCCAGACATTAAAGTTAAGTGCATTGTGTTTCAACAATTGAGTATATGACAAAACTGTATTTTAAGAAATAAAATAAGTACGTTTCTATCCCTGGGGTTACTTATTTGGTGTCTTTGAAGGTTTAGAGTCTATAGAAACCTTTTTTTCTTTTTCCCTTTAAACACACATTGTAAATTGTTTGTTACTAGATTATAACCTTTTAAGAGTAAATTACAGTTCATAGAGCTTTGAATTACAATGTAACATTTTGTGCCTATATGAGTAAATGACCAAAAATAGACTAAGAAAACACCACCTACTTATGTTCGCCCTTTTAAAAAGGGGTTATTACTGGGTAACTCCCCATAAAGCTAGAGAAGGTATTCTTTCTGACTAAGTTGGACTAGGGGAAGCCTTGCAGATTCTAATTCTCCTAAGGTTAGCTTTGTGAGTTTGGAATATTCTGGAACCTAATGTAACAGCATGAATCTGTATCCCACCAGACTCTCTACATTGGATTTTCTTCAGAACCAAAGTACCAAACAGGATTGAAGTGCAAGTAGTTTATTTAGAGTCTATTGGAGGAAACTGGTGGTGAAGAGTGGAAGTGAAATAATGAAGGGGAGGTGGCCAAGTTACCATCTGGAGCTCAACCCTGCAGGGAAACTCTGGGAGCCTCCATAGAACACACATCTCAAGGGGTCTCCCAGTCAAGGGTCAAAGGAGCAGGGATCATTATCCACTAACTCCCATTTGTCAAGGTACAAGAAAGCTGGAATTATTATCCTCTGATTCCCACCTAGCCTATCAAAACTAAGGGCTGTTCCCAGGAAAACTAATTTCCCTGCACTTTCACTCAGCCCTTTCTCATGTCCTGACAATGGTTCTGTGACCAGGAACAAGGCAATGAATCTCATTTGCTGGCACTTGGAAGAAAGGCAGCTTGCACTGTGAGCATACAGGACTATGAGCAGGGTAGTACCAGTGTGCACCAGGCATGTAGGGACATGAAGTGGCGTCATGAAGTCCCTTTCCAGGCAGACCTGAATATTATCTTCATCCCTCCCCCCAGGATTACCTCTTTTCTCAAGTTTTCTTTATCTTATCCTCTCTGATTGTCTTGCTCTGGGGAAGTTGGGGTTCCTATGGCCAGGGTCCTCACTGAACTTAAACCACTTGATGATGTAACTGGCCTGTTGTTAGGCTACCACTTCCACACCTTTAGGCAATAAGCTATTATTGCACTATATAGAGAGCTTGGCCCAGTGCTCTGGGTGGAGGCAGAGATGCTAGTGCTTGACCTACTGCTGGGAGAACAAGCCGGGTAATAAACCCTTTCACCCCAAAGAACGTTTTGCTGTCAATTTCTTTGGTCACAGTGAATCTATAGCGAAGTTGCCCGGGGCTGAAACCCATTGGCAAGACAATTGGCGAAACTTGGCAGGATTCACTGTTGACCAAGGAAAAAGACAGGCTGCCCTTATGGGAGGGGTGCTTCAGCAGGCTGCTCCTGTGAATGTGGAGACAGTGGATTGTCTCACAATGGGTATGTGGTCTGATGTGGCTTCCTCCTAGAGGGCTGGGCCCCACCCCAGGACTGGAGGCAAGTGGAGGTGATACCTGAGGCAGTAGGGGTGACCCTTGGTATAGTAAGTAGGTCTTTTGGGCGACAGAGCTCCCATGAGGCAGCGGGGACTGTGGGTTGGTAGCTTCTCACAGTATTAAAAAAGACTTCAGAAGAGAAGGACATGCTCCTGAAAAAGACCCAAGAAATGGTGGCATGAGAACGCGAGCTGCAAACTTCTGTGGATTCCCTGAAGAAGGAAATGGCATTGATGTGAGAGGAGGCATCATGAGAACGCCAGCAGCAAGGTGCCCTTGAAGAGGTAAAAGATTCCTTATGGAACGAGACAGCAGCACTGCCAGGTGCTTTGAAGGAGGAAAAGGCTGTAAAGGAAAAAGACGAACTTCTGAGGGAAGCACAGGTAGAGGTTGCACGAGAATGCCAGCTGCAAAGAATTGAGGTGAAAGTAAGAGAGCTGCTGAAGACTGAGCTAGCATTGCTACAAGGCACAGTAGAAAAGGTAAAGGTTGTAGCAGAGGAGGCACTCAGGGGAGGGGAGGGAAAGGTGCCATCAGCCCCAGAAATAGAGGAGCTGGGGAAGGATAAAGGCGTGGTGCCAGAGGCACTGTCCCCTCCTGTACTGACAGAATGCCCAGTGGTTGTAAAGAATATAAAGACCCAGCAGTTGAAAGTTCCCCAAGGAGAGGAGCAGCCCGCTCCCCAGGTCGTGGAGCCCTCTATGGTCTGCCCCTGTACTCAGGATGAGCTGGTGGATTTGGGCTCCCAGTTTAGGCAGAAGCCCTCAGAGTCAATATCAACTTGGCTCCTGTGCCTGTGGGACTTAGGGGTGGATGGAATTGTGATGGGATCAGAGATGGGAAAGCTGGCTTCCCTGACAGTGCAGCCCACCTTGAGGCAACAATTACAAAATGCACATCAGACCCCAGGGTGTCACTCCCTCAGTTGGCTTATGGCTGTACTTCGTGGTATGTGGCCCAATCAGGGTGATCTACCATCGTCTCCTGTTAGATGGCAGGCGTATGCTGAGCTCAAACAGGTGTTACAAGAGCTAGGCATAATAAATGCCATCTATAGTCCAGAGAATTATGGCCCAAATGAAGAGATTTTCACTACTGGGTTGAGAAACATTGTGCTTCAAATGGCTCCCACATCCCTCTTTGTGTCTCTAGTGGCCATTCTTTCCCCTCACTAGGGCATCTCATAAGTGAGGTGACACATACAGTAGCAGACTCAGGAGATGCTGAAGCAATGAGCACCCACAAAGAAATAAGGTCTGCTACTCACAAGAAGAATTTACAGGGCCCCGTGAAGGTTATGAGGACCCAGATGTTAGCTGATTTAATATGGGCAGGAACAGATGGAAGGAAATTAGATGGGAAGTCAAATAGGATCTTACTAGAGCTATGGCAACAACTGAAACCAGAGCAGCAATTCTAGCCATTAAGACCAAAGGGGCAGAGGTACGATACACTTTGATAGAAAAACATGTGGCTTCCATGTATCACGCCTTGCTGGCTACAGAACCCATCACTGGAATGGCGCCTATAAAGGTAAAAACCACCTGTCCCATCTTGGGGTGGGTACAAGACTGGACCCAAAAGCCAAGGAGTGGTGTGGCACAAATGCCCACACTGGCCAAGTTGGGTGCTTACCTACAGCAGTGTAGTGCCCTCTCTAATAGCCCCTTGAGTGAAGAACTCTAACGCTTATTGGGGCTGGTGACATATACTAGTGAAAAGCAGGAAGAACCTGCTTTTGAACCATTAGTAGCAGAGAGTCCCTGTTGGGACGGAAGAGCCCCTATACCCAAAGATGCATGGTACACAGATGGCTCCAGCCATGCGCAGTCCACAAAATGGAGGGCCATAGCTTTCCATCCTAAGACTGAGACAATATGGATGGAAGATGGTGAGGGAAAGAGCAGTCAATGGGCAGAGTTGTGGGCTGTGTGCCTTGTGATCAGCCAGGACCCATCCCCTAAAGTTGTCTGCACTGACAACTGTGCTGTCTATCGGGGCTTGACCCTGTGGCTATCAACCTGGTACCATGCCAACTGGCTGATTGGTTACCAACCCCTTTGCGGACAAGAATTGTGGCAAGACTTATGGGCCTGTGGTCAGACTAAAATAATTACAATATACCATGTGACAGGTCATTTGCCACTGGCATCCCCAGGAAGTGATGAAACAGATAAATTGGCCCAGATACATTGGTTAGAAGGAAAGCCTGCCTCTAATGTAGCCCAGTGGTTACATCAGCGTGTATTGTATGTGGGGGAAAAGACAATGTGGGCTGTAGCCCATCGGTGGCGCTTGCCTTTGACCTTTGAATAAGTTAGTAGAGCCCGGCAGGAGTGTGTCGTGTACTTCAAAAGGGACTTACACCGAGTTCCACAGCAACAGGGGACAATACCTAAGGGCCTATACCCCTCGTCAGGTGGCAGATAGATTATATTGAGCCTCTACCTGTGTCAGAAGGATATCGGTATGCCATGACTTGTGTGAACACAGTTGCTGGACTTCTGGTTGCTTTTCCTACTGGTGTGCAGACCAGCCGATGACCAAAACAGGCCTGGAGAGTCTCTTTGCCACCTATGGCCAACCCCAGGTAATTGAGAGTGATCAGGGCACCCATTTTACTAGACATGCACTGCAAGAATGGGTATAACAGCTGGGAATCAAATGGAAGTTTCATGTGCCATACAATCCTACTGCAGCAGGCATGATAGAGAGACACAATGGCTTGTTAAAATATGGACTAAAGTCAGATACCAGTAGTCTGCAGGGATGGTCAGTACACTTATGGACTGTGCTACTGTGGTTAAACAAGAGACCCTGAAAAGGAGCCCTGAGCCCCACAGACATGTTAACACATATGGCTGCCTCCCCTATACAATTGAAAGTACAAACTCAGGAAGAATCACTGAAGCTGAGTTTCTGGCACCAGAATAACATCTTGCTGCCAGTACCAACTGCACTGAACCCTGAAGACTCCATTGAGTGGATGTGGCCTTGGACCTTTTGACACATGGATCAGTGATGGCTGGCTCTCCTGGCACCTTAGGGACAAGGCCTGGAAACTGGCCTCCTGTGTATTCCTGGTGTACCAGCAGAGTGACCCCCAAAGGTCACAGTAGTATATCCTGAATGGCCAGAAGGTAGGAGCATCTTACCAGGGGGTTTTGTTTTATCATTATGGCAGTGCATGCACCTCCAGTAGCACTATATATAGACCCTTCAGTAATCCCCATGGGAAAAGGAGTAAAAGTATGGTATACTAGACCTGGAAGGGACCCCCTTCCTGCTACAGTCCTATCACAGGACCACTCTCTTGCATGCATCCTACCTGATGGACAAGATTTGCCTCTGTTGGTGTCATTAAAACATGTGTCTTATTGCCCCTAAGGTCTTTGTGGATTGGGAACTTCCTTTGGCTTGTGGATTATTATAATTTTTGTTATTAGCAACCTCCTCTGGCTTGAGGATTATTTTAATTTTTTTATCTGTATCAAAATCTTTTTGTATCTTAATTTTCATTATTATCTCTAAGTTGTTGTTATCCTCTATTGTTGTTGTGGAATCTGGCTACAGTGCTCCAGCTTTCTTGCACAGGGTCCATGGCAGAAGATTGAAAGCATGTAGATTATAAGGTGAGAATCCTGGAGGGATGGAGTGTGGGGAAACTGGGGTTCCTATGGCCAGGATCCTCACTGAACTTAAACCACCTGATGATGTAATTGGCCTACTTCTAGGCTACTGCTTCCACACATTTAGGCAATAAGCTATTATTGCGCTATATAGAGAGCTTGGCCCAGTGCTCTGGACAGAGGCAGAGATGCTAGTGCTTGACTTAACCACTGGGAGAAGAAGCCGGGTAATAAACCCTTTCACCCCAAAGATCGTTTTGCTGTCAATTTCTCTGGTCACACCAATCCATAGCGAATTTGCCTGGGGCTGAAATCCATTGGCAAGACACTTGCCTAAGGTTTTCAGCCCCAGGCATGTTCACTTTGGATTTGGCAAGACCGAGAAATGACAGTGGAACGTTCTTAGGGTAAAGGGGTTTATACTGGCTTTATTCTCATGGTGGCAGGTTGAGCACCTGAATCCCATTTGCATCCAGCAGTCTTCAGGTCTGTAATCCTCCTCCGTCTATGCCTCCACACAGAGCACTGGGCAGAGCTCTTTATATAGTGACTCAGTCGATAATAGCTTATTGCCTACATGTGTGGAAACAGTAGCCTAGCAGTAGGCTAATGACATCACCTAGTAATTTAGGGTTAGGTGAGGATCCTGGTCATAAGAACTTCCATTTTTCCCACACTCCACCCCTCCAGGATTCTCACCTCACAATCTACATGCCCTCAGGCTTCTGCAATGGTCCCTATGTGAGAAAGCTGGAGCACTGTAAGCAGATTCTACAGCAGCAACAGAGGATAACAACAACATACAGATAACAAGAATTATGATACAGTTAACAAAAATTATAATAATCCTCAAGCCTGAGAACATCAGTTGCCACCAAGTGGTCATTCCAGCTGTATTCAAAACAGTTCTACTCAGGTGAGTTCATGACTTATACTTTCAATGGGAGAAATCAATCTTCCACCGTGGTCCCTGTGCTTTAAAGAAAGCTGGAATTTTGTAACAACAAAAATTATAATAATAGTTGTCCTCAAACCTGAGGAGATTGATTGCCACCAAGTGGTCATCCCAGCTATATTTAAATCAGTCCCAGTTCACGATTTTCACTTTCCATGAGAGGCCAGTAGGTGTGTCTACACAGTTCATGACATAGCAGTACCCTTCTGACATGGGCAGAGGCCCAATATAGTCTATCTGCCACCTGGCAAGGAGTATTGCCCCTTAGCTATCATCCCAGGTAGCTGTGGGATTTTATGTAAGTCCCTTTTAGAGTATACAATGCACTCCTGCAGGGCTCTGCTGCCTTCTTCAAAGTTTAGAGGCAGGCCCCACTGATGGGCTACAGGCTACATTGTCTTCTGCCCCACATGCAACAAACATTGATGTAACCATTGGGCTACATTTGAGGCAGACTTTCCTTCTAGCCAATGTACCTGGATCAGTTTATCTGCTTCCTCATTTCCTGGGGATTCCAGCAATAAATGGCCAGTCACATGATATTCTGTAACTGTCTTAGTCTGACCAGAGGCCCATAAGTCTTGCCAGAGCTCTTGCCCCCAAAGAGATTGGTGACAAACTAACCAGTTGGCATGGTACCATGTTGGTAGCCACTGGGTCAAACCTCAATAGATGGTCCAGCTGTGAGTTCAGACAACTATTAAGGAGGGCTTCTAGCTGATCACAAGCCACACTGCCCACAACTCTGCCCATTGACTGCTCCTCCCCTCACCATCTTCTATCCATATTGTTTCAGTCTTAGGATAGGAAGCTACAGCCTTCCGTTTTGGGGCCTGCCCATGGCAGGAGCCATTTGTGTATCATGCATCTTCGGATCTAGGGACTCTTCCTTCTTGATAAGGGCTCTGTGCTTCTAATGGCTCTAAAGAAAATTCTTCCTGCCTCTCACTGGTTATGTCACTGGGCCCAATAAGATTTGGAGTTCTTCACTCAAGCGGCACTACACTGCTGTAGGTATATGCCCCACTTGGCCAGTGAAGGTGTCTGTGCCACACCACTGATTTAGGGTCCCGTCTCAAACCCACTCTGTGAAGCGATAGGTGGTTATTACCTTTATCAAGGCCATTCCAGTGATGTGTTCAGTAGCCAGCAAGGTGTGGTACACTGCAGCTAATTGTTTCTCTGTTAAGGTATATCGTACCTCTGCTCCTTTCCAGGGTTGCAGCCAAAATCATAGGTTGGTGAGTTTGTTCAAGCTGCTGCCAGAGACCCCAGCCATAACCACCTTCAGTCACATGAACATCTGGCTTGCAGGGCCTTGATGCATCTATCACACTCAAGGCATGCACGACCTTGACTGCCCATTTTGCTGTAGTAATAGCAGATGTACATGTCTCATCCCAGTCCCACCTGATGCCCTTTCATACCAACTGGTATAAGGGCTTCAGGATTTGTGCCAAGTGCATGATGAACACTCTCCAGTAGCCTAATAGTCCCCAAAACTAATAGACCCAGTAACCTAATAGACCCCAAAACTCCTGTAACAGTACCACAGTGGTAGGGATAGGGAAGGCCTGGGCCTTGTCTATGGCTACTTCTGGGAAAACTTCAGTCTTACCCCACCAGATTACCCTCAAGAGTTTGTCAGACAGACGAGGTCCCCGAACCTTGCTGTTCACAGCCCATCCTTTCTCCCATAGATGTTGCAGCAATCTAGGTACTGCACCTTCTATATCTGAAAGAGAATCAGATGTGAGCCTGATATCAATGTAATGGTACAGCCTTACTGTTGGCAGTTTCTCCCATGCTGCCAAGTCCTGGGCTACAAGTCCGAGGCAGATGGTGGGGCTGTGGAGGTATCCCTGCAGAAGGACAGTGAAAGTCCATTGCCATTCTTCCCACGTGAAGGCAAACAGTCCTGACTTTTCTATTCTATGTCAGTGGAAAAGAAGGCATTAGCAAGATCCACAACATAATGATATGTTCCTAGTTCATGACTGAGTGTATCCATCAGGACTGCAGTTGAAGGGATGACATCATGCAGAGGGGTATGACTTTATTCAATTCTCTGTAATCCACAGTCATACACCAGGATCTGGCCACCTTTTTTACTGTCCACACAGTTGAATTGAAAGGACAGCAGGTAGGCTTTATAATACCCACCTTCTCCAGTTTTTGGAGGGTTTCTCCAATTTTTGTATGCCCTCAAGATAATTTGTATTGTTTGGTATTAGTCACCCACTGAGGCACAGGGAAGCTACAGGTGGGTGCTTATCATGTCCCCTCAGAACTGCCATCACCACACATATCCTCTATCTGAACTCACCTGCAGTGGTCTGCAGCAATAGGCCCTGCAGGATATCTATCCCCAAAATATATTTGGGGATGGGAAAGGTATACACAGTATACTCCTTTGGGGGTAGACACCATATTCCCAATGGGATTTGAGCTTGTTTCACTTACAGCCTTACCCTTGTATCCATCTGTAACAGCAGGGGTCCCAGGAAACTGCTCAGGATTGCCATAAATCAGTAAACATTCAGCTCCTTTGTCTACCAGAGTCAGGACACACCGTATGTTCACTGGGGAGCAATTAATTGATATTTCAACATGTGGCCTCCTTAGGGCAGGTACCTCAACCCCCCCTCAGTCAAACCATATATGCCAATCATCTTTCTGTGCAGGTTCAGTTGAGGTTGGCTCACTCCTCCGAGAAGTCTTGTAGACACACAGGCTAGACTTGAGGCTCTGTCTGAATCCTCTGCTTCCCGGTCCTCCATGGCCAGAACTGCTGCTCCAGTTTCAGTTATTACCACAGCTCCTGCCCCTATTAAATAAACCCATACCTGGGTCCCTATGACCTTCATAGGGTCCTTTAAATACTTCCTCTGAGTAGCAGACCATATTTGCTTCCATGGTCTCATTGCTTCAGCCTCTCCCAAGTCTGCTATCATAAAGGTAACCTCACTTATGGGCTTCCCTAAGTTAGGGGTAAGAATGGCCACTAGGGGCCCAAAGAGAGACATGGGAACCTTTTGAAGCACCATATTTCTCATCCCTGCTGTAAAAGGCTTCTCATCTTGGCCATAATTGTCTGGACTATAAATGGTATTTTTCATGCCTAACTCCCATAATACCTGTTGGAGCTTGGCATATGTCTGCCATCTAGTGAGTGAGGATGGTAAATCTCCCTGATTGGCTGCAAAGTGTGCCCATAAGCCAATCAAGGAGAGAGTAATTTTCTAGGGTCTGATGTGCATTTGTAATCAAGGCAGGATGAACTGTCAGGGAAACCAGCTTTCCCATTTCTGATCCAGACAGAACAATTCCAGTCTCACCCCCCACCCCACCCCCCCACACACATCCCAAAGACATAGGAACCAAGCTGATATTGACTCAGGGCTTCTGCCAAAAGCAGAAGCCCAAATCCACCAGCTCAGCCTGAGTATAGGGGCAGAGCATAGAGTACTCCATGATCTGGGGAGGGGGCTGCACCTCTCCTAGAGGACCTGATATTGCCGTGTCTTTATTTTCTTGACTACAACCAGGCAGGCTTTCAAATGAAGAGGGGTCCGTACCTCTGGCACCACCCCTTCATCCTTCCCTCACGTCTCCTCCATTTCTGGGGCTGATGGGATCTTTCTCTCCACTCTCCTGAGTATCTCCTTTGCTATACCCTTTACCTTTTCTACAGTGCCTCACAGCAAAGCTAGCTCAGTCTTCAGCAGCTTTCTTACCTTTCACTCAATACCTTGCAGCTGGCATTCTTGTGCTTCCTTTTCTTGTGCTTCTCACGGGGGTATGTCCTTCTCCTTCATGGCCTTGGCCTCTTCCACAGCACCTTCAACACCACTGTCTCATTCTGCAAAGAATCTTTTATGTCCTCCAAGGAACTTCACAGCTCACATTCTCATGCTGCGTCTCCTCATGCTTCTTGCAGGGGTATGTCTTTCTCCATGACCTTTACTTCCTCCACAGCACCTCACAGCTCACGTTCTTGTGCTGCCTCCTCATATCAATACCATTTCATTCTTCAACAAATCCATAGAACTTTGCAGCTTGCATTCTCATGCTGCCATTTCTTATGTCTCTTGCAGGAGCACATTCTTCTCATCTGTAGCCTTTTTTAATATGGTGAGAAACAGCCAACTCACAGTTCCTACCACCTCGTGGGAATTGTTTTTCAAAGAATCTCCTTCTGCTTCAGGCATCACCTCCATCTTCCCCCAGTCCTGAGGTGGGGCCCAGCCCTCTAGGAGGCAAGCCACCTCATGCCACATGTGCACTGGTGGACACTTGAATGTCTCCCCATCCATAAGAGCAGCCTGCTGAAGCACCTCTCCCATGAGGGCAGCCCGTTCCATTCTTTGGTCTACAATGACTACTGCCAACTACACCAATTGTCTTCCCTGAAGGTTTCAGCCCTGGGAAAGTTCACTATGAATTCAGTGAGACTGAGAATAACAATGGAACATTCTTGGGGTAAAAGGGTTTATATTTGGATTTATTCTCATGGTGGTAGGTCGAGCACTAGGATAGTGTCTGCATCCAGCAGTCTGCAGGTCCATATTCCACCTCCATCTCTGCCTCTGCCCAGAACACTGAGAAGAGCTCTTTTTATAGTGATTCAGTCAATAATAGCTCATTACCAACAGATGTGGAAGCATTAGCCTAGCAGCAGGCCAATTACATCATCAAGTAGTTGGGGTTAGGTGAGGATCCTGTTCATAGGAACTTCCGTTTTCCTCACACTGATCCTCTCCACATTTGATACTCTCAATAGAGGAATGCTCTAAAGATGTACACACCAGACAGACAGTGACCCACACTATGCCTGTAGGACAACATGGGTTTGCCAGACCACCAGGCTATTTGCACACCTTCTGACCAGGGTACCTTATATCCAGACTGTTTCCAGAAAATTTGGAAGAAATTTTATGAAGGTGTAGACATCATGGAGAAGACCTGAAGGCAAAGGTGTTAGCAGATATCCATCTGCAGCAGTTGTTTTCAACTAGAGAAAATAGTATTCCTCTCTTTCCTAAGGCAAGGGCTACAGACCTTGATGGTTGTTACAACTTGTGGAGAGGGTACTGTTGGCAGAGATGCTCTTAAACTCCTTGCAATGCTCTGCAGAGAACCTCCCACTCCTCAAAGAATTAGCCATTCTAAACATTCAATTATAACACTGTTCAGACACTCTGATCTAGAGAAACAACATTAGAGGACAAAGTAGAAGCTCCAGGTTGTGCTTTTCAATTTCATCTCCTAATCTTCACTTTCAATTTCTACTCTACAATTCCATTCATTCCGAAACGTGTTTCTGAGTGTGTTGAGAGGCACAAAAAGGAAGCTCATTCTGTTTTGTGAAGCTTTACTAAATTGAGTAAGGGAGTAGAAGTCTGACCTTTTTAAATGTTTCCAGATGCTAAGCACTGGATTGAAATGCTAAATCCAAAGAACCAACTATTACTGATTAGTAGTGCTATGGCAAAAAGGGAAGTTTTCTTTTGACAAACCGAGTCCTGAAGATCAGAAAGATACTGACACTCAGTGATTAATTTCTGGAAATGTGGTTGAATGAATCAAATTATGTATCATTTGATGCCATTAAATTTGAGTTCTTGCATTATATGTGGACCTTTTGCTTTTCAAACATTCTCAGTTTGTGAAATTGAATGTGCCATTTATAAGCTATCATGTAATTTTCTGTTTTCTGAAACAAAAGCAAGAATCTGGGTACATTAAAGACCATTATGTAATTGACAAGCCTGCTTTTAAGAACTTGATCCAAAGAACTTAAAATTACTGTCATTTGCAAAGGGAGTTATTCTTTAACAGTGCAGAATAATTTAAAAATTAAAATTAAAACTCCCCTTTGCCCCTGTTCCAATAAGAATACCTTAGATGTGTATACATTTTCACAGTTTACAAAGTTTCTTTTTTTATGCCCATTAACTCATAAATTTTCAAATCAACTGAATAGGCAGAACAGATACAATTTTTCCCATTTTAAAAATGAGGAAGGTGAAACTTGGATGATAATTTATTGATTCAGCTATGAAGACAAGAGTGTCCGGTATTTATAAGATAATCACATTTTTATCATATCATATTACTTGATGCTTAACATCAATTTCAAACATTTTAACAAAGTAGAGCATGCACATAGAAAAGTATATAAATCACAAATATGCAACTGTGAATTTCACAACTTCAAAATATCCATGCAGTCAGCACTCAGATCAAGAAACAGAGCATGACCATCATCCCCAAAGCCCACCTTACACCCCTTTTGGATGCTATTGCCCAGTCCTCCCAGAACAACACTATCCTCACCTCTAACAGTATTGATTCCTTTTTTCTGTTTTTTATGTAAAGGGAATCATACAGCAAGTTTTATGTCTTCTTTTGCTCATTATTAATTTTGTGAGGTCCATTCAGATTAAGTGTGGTTGTAGCTTCTTTATTCTTGTATAGTATCCCATACGTGACTATTTCAAAATTTGATCAACCATCTGATCATTGGTGGGCATTTTAGTAATTTCCAGTAGGAAAACTATTACAGTGGTACTATGAACTTTCTTATTCATGTCTTTCGGTGAGCACAGATACATATTTCTCTTGGAATTACACCTAAAAGTAGATTGCTGGGTCAGAGGATTTGCTTATATTCAGCTCTAGTACACATCACCTATGAGTGTTATACAAATTTACACTCCCACCAGCATTTTGGGACAGTTCCTGTTGCTTCTTATCTTTGCCAACACTTCATGTTACTATCTTTTTTTCATCTTATTCATTCTTCTAGGTGTGGTATCACATCACAGAGATACTAAATTTCAATTTTAATTTTAATAGGTGGAACCTAAGCTCTGTGGTGTCACTAGTCTCTAGGTTAAACACTGATATTAACACTAAAATTTTCTCTGTTGTCCCTGGTCCCCACCTACATAAATGCAGGGGCTAATCACTAACTTCAAAGCTACCTAATTATTTCTGATTGTCTATTTAGCTCAGAGGAATCTTCTTTTGGACTTTGTCTTTGAGCACTGATGAGTACTTGGTGCCCATAAGGCATGTGGCTTAATCAGAACCATGGATGCCAAGCCCTCTAAGTGAATACTGTGTCTCCACCATGAGAGATTTTTCCCAGCACTCTAAGTGCTGCCAAAGTCCAAGGCTCCTGAAGAGCATATGCTATGTTCCATTCTGTTCTCCCTTCACAAGTCATATTCTGTGTTCCACTATGAAAGAGTCTTTGTTATCTGGGCTCCAAAGTATTATTTCTGCCTCTACCTCCATCTCCTTGCCTTGATCCAACTGCACAAATCCCATCTAATTCCCACATTCCAACTCATGTATCATGACTTTCACTTTCTCTCTGGGGTCATATTTGATTGCTAGAGGGGACTTGGAAGAAGCATCCCCCACTGGCCTCCCTGTCCCTCTCTTCATTCCTCCCATTTCTGACCCAGGAACTTAGCTTCTTCTAAAGCACTCCCTGCCTCCCATGAATGGGCACCTTGGTGTAATAGTTAACCAATCACAACTGCTTTCAAACCACAATTTAACATAGTCTTGGACAATACGCTATAATTTTTTTTCTTGTAAGATGGCTACTTTGGAAGTTAGAAAATCATGAACTGTCTGTCATATAAAGAAATATATCTGTATTCTCTCAACTGCTAAATCACAGAACTACTCAAGATAGGTAATTCCTAGGAAATGGAGAGGAATCTGGACTCTAAATCAGATATGTTCAACCCTCAATACCTAGGTCCCTGATGTCCTACAAGGCCACCAGTATCTATAAAAAGTGACTGCTTTGCTCATTATCTTCTCTAGTCCTAGTTTTTACTTTATTAACTGGGAGGAATATCACAATAATGATTATAAAACCACCATCAAATTCAGTGGCTTAAAACAAGAAGCATATAATTAGTTCATGAGTCTGAGGTTTGCATTTAGTCTGGATTGAGCTGGGGAGTTCTCGCCTTGACTGGATCCACTGGTCTAGATTCTTAGCTGTCAATAGAGACGTGGTTTGGATGACTGAGGTGACAGGACTATGCTCTAGGTGTTTTTTTCCCCTTCTTCTGGGACCAACAGGTTAGCCTGGACAGGTGCTTCCCATGGTGATGGCAGAAGACAAGAGCAAGAAAGCCCAGTTGTGCATGGGCTTTTCAAGCCTTTACTGGGTATTACACTTGCTGATGTCTTGTCGGCCAAAGAGAGTCAGGTAGCTGAAGCCAGAGGCAGAGTGGAAAGTACTCCACAGTTTGATGGCTAAAGGCATGGGTACAGGAAAGGGTGAGGAACTGGACTACTTTTGCTGTTTATCACACAAAAATTTAGACAAGTCACTTAATCTTTCTGTGTCAATATTGTCTGTTCTTAGTTCTGTTGTCAATGAACTGGAGGTGATCAGGACCTCCCTTCCAAATATTTCTAATGATTTAAAATGTGAGAAATAGGTTGCAAACTCCTAAGTGCTTCATAAACTGTTAAGTGATATATGTATGTGAGATGCCATTGTTATTATAATTATTATGTACATTTTCCTCTTTATTATATTTACACATTCACTCTAATAATTGGCATATATTGGCCCTAAGCAAAATTCTGAGGTGAGTTGACTTGGCTTTCAGTGCCTCTTGTCCTGACAAGTAAAGTGGCCTTATTTTTACTGAGCCTCCCAGAGCTTCTGTTATAATAGTCCACTCATTTTTAGGAGGCACCAATGAATAGATAAATATATGAATGGATGAATAAATGAATGAATGACTGAATGAGTGAAGTTTACAGAGAAATGAATAGTCAGCCCTTGTCCTTTCTTTCACTCAATCAAAATGAATTGAGTGCCTTCTTTGTGCACAGCTCACTTAACCTGTTAGTAGTAAGTACCAAGTTTGCAAATTAGAACAGAGACAACTGCCTCCCTGGAGGAATTCCCAGTCTAAGGGTCAGAAACAGTTTCAAATAAATTTTATTACAACATGAGGAGTACTCTGTTGGAGGCATGTGCCAGGTGTAGTGAGACCTACTGAGCCTTTCAGAGGGTGAGGGAAGGTTTCAGAGAAGGCTCTTTGAGGCTGAGAGGGATGAGTGGGACCCATCCAGGCCCATGGGCAAGGGTGCACATTTCAGGACAAGGAGATGGTGTATGTATGTATAGAAAGGATCTGAAAGAGGTGGCATGTTTGGAATTTTCTATAATACTGAAATTTGTAATAGGATCATAGATGTAATGGGAAATGAAGTTAGACAGGTGGGCAGGTGTTAGAGCATTTCTGAAGAGCCTTTTATATTATCCCATGAGTTTTCATTTTGCAGGGAGAGGAGGACACTGCAGTGTTGAAAGGAGACTGATATACTCAGAACTTAGCTTTAAAGACAACAGTGTCAGGAAGGGAGAGAAGGATGGTACTGCAGAAGTCCAAGTGAGAGATGACCTGTTCCTCATCCTGGGCCATGGAGGGTGGGATGTAGAGAGAAGGGTGGATGTGATGGAAGTCGCTAGTGCTGATTGGACATTGTGATTCATTTGATGGATGAAAGACATAAACCCACCCACAATAGGAGCATGAAGAGTATTCAATTAGGCACTGTGTGAGTCAATCAACCAATTGGCATTTACTGAGCACTTACCCTGGATAGACCAAGGAGCTAGTCACTGTGGTGCATCTATAAAGATGATGAAGATACAGACCGCTGATGGTAAACTAGCTATAGTAAGACAAGGAACAGTCAGTGTGCAGTGAGACCTTCAAGAAAGGGATGAATGACCTTGATTAATCAATTTTTATTTTAGGAAGCGGAGAAGTATCCTTCTAAGTCTAGATTGTTCACGTCTCTATTCATAGCCGTAATGATTCTATTCCCTTAATGGAAAACCAGCCTAATGCCTTTCATTCTCTCTTTTTAATGTGTGAAAATGAATAAGACTCAAAAATAGAGTTTTTCTGTAATCTTTTTGTAGAATTGGCTGAGCCAGCACAGTGCCCTTCTTTGCTTGGTTGTTTTGAAGGACATATATGTAAATAAGTAAGTAAATTTAGTTACTTATCTAAAACATAAGTTTTGAGAATTTTGTCATAGCCAAGTCAATTCTGAAGCAAATCCTTTATAGTTAGAGTAGAGGGCATAGCTCTTCTCAGAGGTCATTGAAATCTGCCTACAAAATACTGAGAGTGACGTCAAGCAGATTATGTACTTTTCTTAGGGAAAAGTGAACTGGTATTAGTGGGGATGATAAATAAGAGGTCTAGGCTTCTCAGATCACAGTGGCATCAAGTCTGATAAGTGCTTCCATTAGGACCATGGAAAATTCAGTGGAAATCTATGTAACCCCTAAATGGTGCATTAACTCATTGTTTCAGCATTAGCTTATCTATTCGGGCAGGTAGTCAAAAAAACAGTATTTGTTTTTCAGGACATATATTAAACAGAAAATTATTAAAAGAAAGTCATTTCCTGAAAAAAAATGTCTAAAGAAGTGATAAACTTATTTGCTGTCCCTTTTAAATATAATTGATATGCTAATCAGAGTCCATAATAAGCTTTCATTTCTTTCCCCTTGTAATATAATTTACAAGGAAAGTCCAGATTGATTTATTTTCTGTAGTGAAAGGTAGGCAGGCAATATAAATGAATGAAGAAGGTGAGCTAAAGTCTGTGAAATTCGCCCCTTTGAAAGAAATCAGCTACTTCTCAGCCCGTCTATAGCTGCCATGTGGAAATGAGAGGTCTCATGTTATCAGACCTTCTAAGGATTCAAGAAAAATTGGAAACTTGAACACTTTTCAGTATTAAAATGTTGTTAATTACTAAAAACTACTATTCCAGCTGTACTTCATTAATAGCAAGGACATCATTTCACAACAGACTAAACTATGAAATTATTGTGTAACTTTGAAGTTATTACTAACGTTTATAATTAACCTTTTGATATTGAAATGAATTAGATTTATTGCTTAGTTTTAACTTCCATTGACTTTGTTTTCTCTGTCCATTCTCAGCATTGTTAATATTTTTGATACAAAACCCTTAACCATTATTTGTTCTTCCCTGCTCTATTTTCTGGGGATTTCAATGTTAGAAGTATTTTTAGCATACAAAGACATCCACGTGGACCCTATGAACATTTAAATGTCTATGGCTAACAAACCTGTGTAAAGAACAATAAACAAAATCCAAAACTTGTTTTCTATTTCTGTGTAACCTGTATTTTTGAAGCTGGCAGTAACATTGATTGCTGTAAAACAGCAGTTAAAGTCTTTGGAGAACTACAAAAAAGACTCTTTGAATATGACTACCTCTAAACTACCTAACTTAAAATTTATACTTCCTAATGTAAAATACAAATTTGTCATGGTCTTTTATTTTGTTCCAATACAAATCCAATTCAGTTCACAATGCAAGATAAAGAAATACAAACAAATATTTATTTATTGGAATAGCAAAGATTAGAAAGGTTAAAAATGGCCACTTTTGATGTGGTTTCTGAGTATTGTGTTTTCTTTTACTCTAGAAGAAGTGTAAATCAGTGTAACTTTTAGAAACTCAGTTCAATAATGTTATTATCAAATTTAAAAATACACCTACCCTTTCATTTAGGAATTCTACTTTTAGGAAGCACATTGTAGCACTGTCCATAATCAAAATCAAAAGCAACAAGATATGTGTTTTTTTAATAGGACCATCATTATATGAATGTTGACACAGCCAGGCAGTGCAATATTTTGCTTTCCCTAAATGCAAAATGGTGTGTATTTATATCTGTAGCATGGAAATAATATGTCATATGTGAAGCAACAAGTAGGATTCAAAACAACGTTTCTGTTATGGTACCATTTTTGTTCAAGTGCATGTACTGACATGAGATAGAGACAAAGAAGAGATGAGAGAGAGAGGGAATTACGCTCCCTGACTTCAAGCTCTACTACAAAGCCACAGTAATCAAGACAATTTGGTATTGGCCCAAAAACTTGCTTTGCATGGTAGTGTAGAACTGTAACACTGGCAGTGCAAGCATTTCTTACCATCTGTTGTGTGTATAGAAATGAAAAAATAGACATCCGGGAAGATGGCGGCGTGAGCAGGGTGGCAGAAATCTCCTCCCAAAACTATATGTATCTATGAAAATACAGCAAATACAACTATTCCTAAAAGAGAGACCAGAATACACAGGAAAGCACACAGCGTGCAGCTACGCCTGAGAGGACACGGCACCCCGCAGAAATACAGAGAATTATAAGAGAATATTATGAGAATCTGTATGCTAACAAGCTGGAAAACCTAGAAGAAATGGAAAACTTCTTAGAAAAATACAACCTTCCAAGACTGACCAAGCAAAAAACAGAAAAACTAAACAGACCAATCACCAGCAACGAAATTGAATCGGTAATCAAAAAATTACCCAAGAACAAAACCGCCGGACCAGAAGGATTCACCTCTGAATTCTACTAGACATATAGAGAAGAAAAAACACCCATTCTCCTTAAAGTTTTCCAAAAAATAGAAGAGGAGGGAATACTTCCAAACTCATTCTATGAAGCCAGCATCACTCTAATACCAAACCCTGGCAAAGACCTCACAAAAAAGAAAATTACAGACCAATATCCCTGATGAACGTAGATGCAAAAATAATCAACAAAATATTAGCATATCGAATTCAAAAATACATCAAGAGGATCATACACCATGATCAAGGGGGATTCATTCCAGGGATGCAAGGATGGTACAACATTCGAAAATCCATCAACATCATCCACCACATCAACAAAAAAGAACAAAAACCACATGATCATCTCCATAGATACTGAAAAAGCATTTGACAAAATTCAGCATCCATTCATGATTAAAACTCTCAACAAAATGGGTATAGAGGGCAAGTGCCTCAACATCATAAAGGCCATATATGACAAACTCACAGCCAACATCATACTTAACAGCGAGAAGCTGAACACTTTTCATCTAAGATCGGGAACAAGACAGGGATGCCCACTCTCTCCACTGTTATTCAACATAGTACTGGAGGTCCTAGCCACGGCAATCAGACAAAACAAAGACATACAAGGCATCCAGATTGGTAAAGAAGAAGTCAAATTGTCATTATTTGCAGATGACATGATACTGTACATAAAAAACCCTAAAGACTCCACTCCAAAACTACTAGAACTAATATCTGAATTCAGCAAAGTTGCAGGATACAAAATTAACACACAGAAATCTGTTGCTTTCCTATACACTAATGATGAACTAACAGAAAGAGAAATCAGAAAAACAATTCCATTCACAATTGCATCAAAAAGAATAAAATACCTAGGAATAAACCTAACGAAGGAAGTGAAAGACCTGTATTCTGAAAACTACAAGACACTCCTAAGAGAAATTAAAGAGGACACTAACAAATGGAAATGCATCCCATGCTCTTGGCTAGGAAGAATAAATATTGTCAAAATGGCTATTCTACCTAAAGCAATCTACAGATTCAACGCAATCCCTATCAAACTACCAACAGCTTTCTTCAATGAACTGGAACAAATAATTCTAAAATTCATATGGATCCACAAAAGACCCCAAATAACCAAAGCAATCCTGAGAAGGAGGAATAAAACAGGGGGAATTATGCTCCCTGACTTCAAGCTCTACTACAAAGCCACAGTAATCAAGACAATTTGGTATTGGCACAAAAACAGACCCACAGACCAGTGGAACAGAATAGAAGATCCAAACATTAACCCAAACATATACAGTCAATTAATATTTGATAAAGGAGCTGTGGATATACAATGGGGTGATGACAGCCTCTTCAGCAGCTGGTGTTGGAAAAACTGGATAGCTACATGTAAGAGAATGAAACTGGACTACTGTCTAACCCATACCCAAAGTAAACTCAAGGTGGATCAAAGACCTGAATGTAAGTCATGAAACCATAAAACTCTTAGAAAAAAACATAGGCAAAAATCTCTTGGACATAAACATGAGCAACTTCTTCATGAACATATCTCCCCGGGCAAGGGAAACAAAAGCAAAAATGAACAAGTGGGACTATATCAAGCTGAAAAGCTTCTGTACAGCAAAGGACACCATCAGTAGAACAAAAAGACATCCTACAGTATGGGAGAATATATTCATAAATGACGTATCTGATAAGGGGTTGACATCCAAAATATATAAAGAACTCATGCACCTTAACAAACAAAAGCAAATAATCCAATTAAGAAATGGGCAGAGGACATGAATAGACACTTCTCTAAAGAAAAAATTCAGATGGCCAACAGGCACATAAAAAGATGCTCCACATCGCTAATCATCAGAGAAATGCAGATTAAAACCACAATGACGTATCACCTCACACCAGTGAGGATGGCCAACATCCAAAACACAAACAACAACAAATGTTGGCAAGGATGTGGAGAAAAGGGAACCCTCCAACACTGCTGGTGGGACTGCAAATTAGTTCAACCATTGTGGAAAGCAGTATGGAGGTTCCTCAAAAAACTCAAAATAGAAATACCATTTGACCCAGGAATTCCACTCCTAGGAATTTACCCTAAGACTGCAGCAGCCCAGTTTGAAAAAGACATGCAACCCTATGTTTATTGCAGCACTATTTACAATAGCCAAGAAATGGAAGCAACCTAAGTGTCCCTCAGTAGATGAATGGGGAAAGAAGAGGTGGTACATATACACAATGGAATATTATTCAGCCATAAGAAGAAAACAAATCCTACCGTTTGCAACAACATGGATGGAGCTAGAGGGTATTATGCTCAGTGAAAGAAGCCAGGCAGAGAAAGACAGGTATCAAATGATTTCACTCATATGCGGAGTATAAGAACAAAGAAAAAAACTGAAGGAACAAAATAGCAGCAGACTCACAGAACTGAAGAACGGACTAATAGTTACCAAAGGGAAAGGGACTGGGGAAGATGGGTGGGAAGGGAGGGATAAGAGGGAAAAAGGGGCATTATGATTAGCAGATGTCATGTTGTGGTGCATGAGGAGGGCTGTACAACTCAGAGAAGACAAGTAGTGACTCTATAGCATCTCACTACGCTGATGGACAGTGACTGTAGTGGGGTTGGTGGGGGGGACCTGATGAAGGGGGTAGTTTAATAACCATAATATTGCACATGTAATTGTAGATTAATGATACCAAAATAAATTATAAAAAAAAAGAAATGAAAAAATAGTAAAATTCATATTTATTTAGTATACTCTCATATTAAACATTAGAAGCATTGGAAAACTAAGGTGTTCTGTTTTTTAAAAATTATCAAAAGTAGGTCGAATAGTGCTTGTCTTCTTGTCCTATAGCTTATGATATGAAGCAAGCATCTTTTCTATGCCTTGGCAAATGTTATACTCCTTTTTAAGTCCAGGTCATCTTCTAACACTTTATCCTTTGCACTGTCGGAGTCATGAAATATCCCTAAGACTCTTTAATGGGAAGATTTTTGCTGGCATCACTTTCTCTGGGACATCTTCATCCTTCTGTCGCAATGACCTTCCTAATTTATATCTGTAAGTTTGCCTTGACTAAGCTCCTCTCCAATGGCAGTGATTTTAACATTTCAAAGGTTAGCTGTTTTTTCTATAACTCCGTTTACTTGCTATTCAAATTTCCCTTATATCACTTTTTTCTTTATTTGCTGAACTTTATTTCGCTTTGTTAGCCAATTTCCTGTTTCAATTATTCATTTTTTCTCAAATGTCACCTGGGTTTATCACTGGGAAACAAAGTTACAAGCTTTGCTCTCTGTGTGTGCAGAGTAACAGAAGTGCCATTACCAGTCACTGACAGACTTCAAAAGAAATAATATCATTGACCACCCATTGTGATGCATATCTGTTACTTGTGAAATGATGGGTGAACCCAAGAGTTAGAAGCAGTGTGTACCTTACACAATTACTCCCAGGTAACATAACACAGAAACTGAACTTTGAACCGTTTGTCAAGGCACTAAGTTATAATTGAACCATTGTAACTGGGAGCTTTGCACATCAACACCATGGAAAATAAGGACTGGAAACAGAGAAAGCCTGGAAGAGCATGCAACAAAATGTTAGGAGTGAGTGGCTGTCTCTGGATCTTGCATTTGCACATAGTTTTATTTTATTTAAAAAATATCCTTATGTGTATTCTAAATTTTCCTACAATTAACATATTATTTGTATAATGGAAAAGCAAACATTAAAGGAAAAATACACTTTTTACTCCTATAAAATCCAATTAGGTTTTGATATGAATCAAAATTAATTTGGCTCATATAACTTGTGGATAATTCAGTTAATAAAAAGTTTTAAATTATTCGTTTAAATTTCTTCCCTCTGAAATTGGTTTTGATTTGAATGAATTAATTTGATTATATTAATTTCAGGAGAAAATACTCCATTACAATATTTAGTCTTTCCAGGAGCATGGATTTATATGTATGTCTCTTCATTTATTCTTGTCTGTTTTTATGCCCTTAAATAACATATTGTGTTTTTCATAAAAGTCCTTCATATATTGTGTTAATTCCTATCTAGATGTGTTTTTCGTACTGGTGCTGTGAACGGGGGTTTCCTTCCTCATTAGATTTTTTAAATAGGACAGATATTGACTTTGTGTATTTAGTTATGTAAGTTGTCATCATGCTAAACTGTCTTATTAATAAAATCTATAATTAAGATGGACATATATTTATTATGTCAATCAACAGTCATGATCACTTATATGACAGATAAATTTCCCAGAGTCCATTGTAAGGCTTGTGTTTCAATTATGTGCTAAATCCTGTTCTTTTCCACTTAGGTATCCCTCTGTTTCCTGCATCATCAAATTTTCTTTCTTTTCTTGGTCATCCCCTTTAGTATTCAACCATCCTATAATCTCATCTATTGAAAGTAAGATAAAACAGAACCCTTGGATATCCTATACTCCCTGTAGCTGCTATCTGATTTCTTTTATCCTCTTTATAGAAAAATACATGAAAGGAATGGTCTCTCCTTGGAACTTCCTTTCCTTGTGGAGAAAAGAGTTAATATAGCAGGCCTGACTTTAAAAGGTCTGTTTATAAGGGAATTTGGATTTTGGGAGGGTTCCCACCTCCATTAATTATAAGAGTGGCTAACTGTCTAAACTGTTTGCACAAACAATATGGTTTGGGGAACACCTGGTTTCACTCTGGGAGTCTGAGATTTTGGTACACGCCAGGTGGAGACTGCCTACATGACCAGCTTTCAATAAAAACCTTGGGTTCCGAGCCTCTGATGGGTTTCTCTGGTTGGCACAGTTTCATGCATGTTGTCACAACTCATTGCTGGGGAATTAAACACGTCCTGTGTGACAAGGGAGAGGGCCCTTGGAAGCTTGAGTCTGGCTTCCCCTAGACTTCACCCCTTATTCTTTTTCCCTTTGCGGATTTTGTTTGTCTCCTTCCCCTGCAATAAGTAATAGATGTGAGTATAATGCTACGCTGAATTCTGTGAGTCTTTTTCGGAAACTGTTGAACCTGAGCATGGTCTTGGGGACTCTGTCACTCTGACTCCTTATTCTCTTTTGAACCCTGTCCATTAAGGTTTTCATTCCAGTGTCTCTGTGGAATCCACTCTTGTCAAAGTCCCCAGTGACTTCCAAGTTGAGCAGTTCAGAGCTTGGTTCTACCTATTAGCAGCTTTTGAATCCAGTCATCATTCTCTTCCTTTTGAATTCCTTTATTTCCTTGGTTTCTAGGACAACACATTGTCTTCGTTTCCTTCCTGCTTCTTTGGCATGTCATTTTCATTCTCTTTTGCTGGATTTTTGCCCTGCTTCCTAAACTTTACATTAGAGGTGACTTTTATAATACCAGTATTGTTGGCATGGTTGGGGGGAGTGTCTAATTCTGATGGTTCAAGAGAGAAAGGGAAACTGGAGGAAGTATAAAGAAGGAGTAGACAATTTTTTCACAAGGTCTTGCTATAAAGGGGAACAAAACTGAGGTTCTACCTGGAAGGTCGTATGGGGCCAAGAATATGCTTTTAGAACAGTAGAAATTACAACATGTTTGAATGCTGAAGAGAATGATTCAGTAGAGAGGAGGAGAAATATAGGTTACAGGAGAGAGAATGAAAATTATGGGCACCCACTGACGAAGCAGAGGATTTACCTTAGTTAAAAGTAGGAGAAATGTCATCCATAATTAATAGAAAGCAGAATACATTAATACATTTGATTTAGAACAATTTCAAAGACAAAATTCTCAAAGATTTTAGAGTTGGAGAGTTTCAGAGATGTACAAGTGGGCATGGAAGAAAGAAGGAAGGTGCTTGTATATTCAGAGCTGGGGTCAGAGAGATGACCCAAGTCAGTGCTAAAGCTGTGAGTCTTTTTCTTGTAGGTAGTCATTAAAACTTGAGTGTAAAGCTTCAGTAGGTCTAAAATGGAGTAGGCCAGAGCCTTGTGGGCCACCATATTTACTGTCTGAGGAAAAGAGAATGAACCTGTAATTCAACCAAAAAAGGAGAGTCTGAAGAGGTAGGTGGAAACCCAGAAGAGTATACAGAGAGAGAATTTTAAGAATGAGGCAACAGTCAAGCACTTAGAATGGGTTAAGGGTTCTGTCTGATGAGGTGTTAAAAAATAATCATTGAGTTTGTGCTTAAGTAGGCCATCCATTCCACAAAAACAGTATCAGTGAAGTCATGGGAAAGGAAGCCTAATTGAAATGGATGAAGGCTGTGGTCTTCAAAATGAGATGCTAGTACCACTTGGAGAGATGGACACTCCCCAAGGCATAAAGAGGCAAGTGTAAAACAATTCTTTAGGAACTCTATGAAGCAGACAAGAGGGAGGCAGATGGAAGCTGAAGAAGAAATGTTGATTTAGGGAGAGTTGTTTTAAATCAGACAGACTTGAACATTGTTAAAAGCTATTGGGAAGAATATAGTTTAGAGATTGAATAGGGAATAGAAGAAGAGTAATTGATAATGTAAAACTCCTGAGAAGCCGGTTGGGGATAGGAATTCAAGCATGGGTTGAAGGCTTATTCTGGGCTGGGAAGAAGGACACTGCTTCCTTTGAACTGGAAGAAAGTGGAAGGAATGTATATAGGTGGGTGTAGATGTGTATATCTGGCATATATTTGCTCCTGAAATGTATTTTGAGCAATGACTTTGAGCTTGAGGATGCATCAGTGAATGACACAGATGAAGATCTTAACGGAGTTTACGTGTTAAATGGTAATATAGCTGCAATTTTCTCTGGGAAGTCAAGGGCCAGCCTATTGATATGAGGAAGCTAGCAGGGAGTTGGGGAGGCCCCAAAGAAGATCAGAGATTTTAGAGAATTTATAGACTTAGAGAATATCAGGGAATTTAACATGTGATGAGAATTCAACAAATCAATTTAATTAAGTTTAATTAAAAATACCGAGAATCTGCTAAATCTTGTCATTAAGGGCAGGGCAAAAAAACTTGCCCTATTTTGGGGGGCAGTGTTGAGGCCCTTTTGATATCTATGTCTTAATAGGAAAACCATTGTGTGAACTGTTGTATAACTCTCTTCTGCCCAGCTTGGCTCCTAGGCATGTTTGGAGAAATCAAGGAGGAAGATTCAGCTAAAAGACTTTCTTACAATAAAATTTATTTTCCTCCCTATTCACATACATTCAATTTTATTTCTATTGCTTGCTTATGTTGTATATCCTTTTTCCTGCATGTACTTTACAAAAAGTTATCTATGATCTGAATCTGGGAAAATTCTCTATCATTATTTCTTCAAATATTTCTTCTATTCCTTTTTCTCCTTTTCTGGTATTCCCATCATGGCTATGTTATCCCTTTTGTAGTTGTTCCACAGTTCTTGGATATACTGTTCTGTTTCATTTCAGTCTTTTTCTTTTTCTTTTCAGTTTCTATTCACATTTCCTCAAGCACAGAAATTCTTTTCTCAACTGTATCTAATCTACTGTGAGCCCATCAAAGGCATTCTTCATTTCTGTTACAATGTATTGGTTTCTAGCTTTTCTTTTTGATTCTTTCTCAGAATTTCTCTCTCTCTGCCTAGCTTACCCATCTGTTCTTGCATATTGTCTACTTTTTCTATTAAAGCCCTTAGCATATTACTCCTAGTTATTTTAAATTGCTACTCTGGAATTCCAACACTCCTGCCATATTTGTGCTTAGGTAGGCCATCCCTGGGTCTGATGCTTGTTCTGTCTCTTGAAACTGCTTTCTTTTTTCTTGCCTTTAGTATGCCTTGTCATTTTTTGTTGAAAGCTGAACGTGATATACTAGGTAAAAGCAACTGTTGCATGTAGGCATTGGAAATGTGGTGGTGAGATGCAGGAGAGGGGAAATGTTTGGCACTCTTCTGATTAGGTCTCAAACTTTTAATGAGCCTGGGTCCCTGGACTGTGAACTTCACAGTGCCTCTCAGTTTTTTCCTCCACTTCGGTGGAACAGCATGGCTGGAGAGGACTGGAGATAGGTATTTCCCTAACTACATGTCAGTTAAGCCCTGATAAGACCCCAGTAGGTAAGGCTCTGGTTAAATGGTTTCTCCCTAGGGTAGGTTTTGTTAAGAACACAATGCTCTGGTGTATTTCAGAATGGCTACTTTCCCCCTCCCCTTGCTGGAAGCATGAGGGGATTTTTACTGTGAGAATCTGGCAAAGCTCTAGGAGGTAAATTTCACAAAAGTGTGGCACACTCACCAAGACAGCATCTGCTTGGAGTTTTTAACTCTCAGTCTTATCCACACTGAGCCCCCAATAATTCATGAATTACAGCTGAGGTTTTCCTCCCCCCAAGCTGGTTCCCACAGAGGTTTCTGCTCCTGGTAGCTGTGACTCTCTCCCTGCCTGTATGTCTCTGTAGTATTTAGGGTAACAGTTTGCCCTGTGACCCCAGTTGTCTGATAGATCTCAGGAAGAGTTGTTAATTCTCAGTTTGTTCAACTTTTTACCTATTGTTAGGACAGAGTGACGACTTCCCAGATCTTATGTGGAAACCAGAGTCTTTGAATCTGTCAATATAGTGGATTTTATTACTTTAATTTATATGTATGTGTTATATGTATAATTTATATGTAGACTATCCTCACATTCATAGGATAAATCCAACTTGGTCCTGATGTGTTACTTTTTCTATACTCTGCTTAATTTGGTTTGCTAACATTTTTTTTCAGGTTTTTTACACATGTTTATGAGGGAGTATATCCTGTAATTTTTCATTCCCTGAGCTTCTTGTTTGTTTTTTGTGACATGATTCTCACACATAAAATGTTAGGGAATATTCTTTTCTTTTGCTGTTTTTTAGAAGAGTATGAGTAATATTTAGGTAATCATTTAGGTTATCATTTCTTCAAATGTTTGTTAGAACTTGCCCACAAATCTGTCCTGATCTGGGGTTTTCTTTGTGGAGAAGCCTTTCCATGCTGATTCCTTATCTTTAATGCTTACAGGGCCATGTAGATTTCCTGTTAACTCTTGAGTCAATGCTGATACATCATTATTTGGGGAACTGATTTATTTTCAATTTTTTTTTTTTGCATAGTATCTTCTTATGTTCTTTTTAAATAGCTGTAGTAGCCAGAGTTATGTCTCCTTCATCTTTAGACTTATTTCATACTTTGTTCTGATTCTGTGAAGTCTTAAGTAAAGGTAAATTCATTCAGGCACTGTTTCTGCCTATGTAAGTGCTTGGGAACTATGGAGCAGGGACCATTTCTGTGGTAGAAACAATATAGTTGTCTACCAAGACATTTTCTTCCTCATCTTAGGTTCATAGATATTTCCCAGCTTTCTTTGGAGTTGGGTGTGGCTTTGACCTTGGGTTCTTGCCAGTGGAATATGAGCAGAGCGTCACATCCATTTTGAAACCTGGCCCATAAGAACCTCACCCATTTCAGTTGCCTATTGCTGTACTACAAACAACCCCCAACACGCAGTGCCTTAAAACAACAACCTTTTTATTATTTTTCATGATCATGTTAGTTGACTAATATTTTTGCTGTTCTTACTTGGGCTCAGTTGTGTGACTATATTGAGCTCTAAGCTGGCCTGGGCTGGAACACCCAGCCTGGTCTCTCTCACACATTAGGGGCCTTGTCACTCTCTGTGAGCCCCGTGGGGTGGCATGACTTTCCCCTTTGTGGCCTGTTTCTCCAAGTGATGTCCATCCCTTGTGGCCTCTACGCTGCCTCTCTCTCCAGCAGGATTGCCTGGACATCCTTTCGACACGGTGGCTGGGCTCCAAGAGGGAAAATGTGAAGGCTGGCCATACCTCTTAAGGACTGAGCTCAAAGCCCCAGAATATTTTTTGGTCCAGCATATTTTGTTGGTCAGCGTAACTCTTAAGCCCAGTCCAGACTCAAGGGGTTGGGAAGCAGATTCCAACTATTCATGGAAGGAACTTCAAAGCCACAATGCAAAGAGGTATAGGCACAGGGAGACATGATTCTTTGGGGGCTATTTTTAATATTCCAGCACATCACCCCTGGTTGTCCCCACACAGGATCCTCTCCCTCTTCCCTTGACAGGTAGATGCAGATGCTCAGGGAGCCCTTATGAGCCATGTAATGAAGACAGAGGTGCCTCTGGTAGAAAGCTTTTCACTTCCATCCCCTTCCCTCTGACAATGGGATATGATGCAAGCAAGAAACAAATGTGCGTTGTAACAAGCCATTGATATTTCAGGGTTTATTTAATAAAGCAACTAATCTTACCCTAAAAATACAACTTTAAGCTAAATTCTCAGCTTGACGTTTTCCAGACCACACAGCTAACGTGAAGTGGATTGCAATCTTATGAGAGGAACATTGTGTGACTTTAGTTTCTCAAGGGATGTTTTTTCTTTTCTACCCAATGCAAAGGTCTGAGATGATCCACTTGCCTTGCTGATCTGTATGGAGTGAAGCATAGGAGGGTCTGGAGAGGGTAGGCAGTGAGGACAGTTTTTTCTTCATTTATCTTTACTCTGAGTGTAGCCCTTTTTGGACCCCTTGTTCTGGGTGTGAGCTGATCCCAGCCGACCCTATCCTCAAACCAGGCTGTGAAAGCACCAACTCTCAAGTTCCCTTGGACTTGCAAATGCCCTTAGCTGAAAGCTGGCTTTGATTCTCTGCTAGCCTGTCTGGATTCCTGCTATCAATCAGCATTTGGCCTCTGAGAATTCCACATTTTCTCGCCTACTCATGCTTGCATTTAAAAACATGTTATTTATATTTTAGCTAGCAATTGTTATTGGTGGGCGATTGTTTTCAGTGAGGAGGGTCAGTCTCGTTTTGTAAATTTCAATTCTGCCAGAAAAATAATCAGGATTTGTTTTTAGAGGCATTTAAATTTATAAGTTTACATGTTTCTCATGACTCCTACAGATGAAATCATCTCATTCTGCTTTTCTGAATTTCCTATTCACATTCCCTGTTGTTGTTTTTTTTCTTTTAACTGGACAATAATACTAAGTGTACTCCAAGAAAAGTCCTGATGATATATCCACTCACTGTGATCTCTGTTGGCTAGTTTGCAGCTCAGAACCACTAGGAAGATCATTAAAATTGGCACCAGCCCCACCTTTCCTTGCACACAGGGACTTACAGAATAAGTCCATTCTTGCCTTCAAGTCCTGCTTTTCAGACTTGAGTAATATTGTTTCATTCTACTGGACTCTTTTATTTCCTAGGTAGTCTGCTATGAATTTTAGGTTTAACTGGGTTTCCTTCAATTTAGCATTCTCAGCATTAAATGTATATCTTACTCTGAGATCTTCCAGAAGCAGACCCTGAGATAAGGATTCAAAGACAAGTAATTATTTGGGAGATGATCCCAGAAAGCTGGATCATTCATCAAACCAAACCCTGTCTGCATTATGAAAAGAATATAAATGTGAATGTCCAGGAGGCAAAGAACAAAGTCGATAAGAATTGGTTCTACATTATAGTAAGATATATGCCAAAAGCAAAGAAGATTAAATGAATAGTCACCAAAGCAACTATTTTATGATCACCAAAGCAACAAAAATGATGAGGATGATAAGCACTTATTGCATATTTCATATGAGCTTTTCACTAAATTTAACTTAATCCTCAAAGAATACAGTGAGGTAGGATGCTTCTTTTATTCCCTTTTTACAGTGGCAAATTTAGGCATGGATAGATTACTTTGCCACCTTACATCACACAACTACTAAGCAGTGAAGCAAAATTCAAACTCAGGCACTCTGAAGAAGTCCATGCTTCTAAATACTATGCTATATATTACCTCTCAAGTTATTCTGGATATGTTTGTCCATTGTGGAAAATTTGGGAAATGTAGAAAAGACGAAAGGAAAAAATAGATAATAGACATCTTTTCAGTCAAACTATGATACCAATGGAGCTTGTGAAATTTGAGATAGGAATTTTCAATCTCTGTTTTAAAAGTGGAAGAGCTATAAAATTAGGAAAGCTACAAAAGGAAAAGGGAGGGAGGGAAGAAGGGAGATGAGGACAGAGGGAAGGAAGGAAGAAGGCGGTAGAAACAGAATGTAAACTAGATTTCTCTCCATCTAGGTAGAAACAAAATGTAAACTAGTATTTTTTTTCTAATACTCCAGTTGGCATAGGGGATTTATTTCAGGAACACATCATGAGATCTAAGGCCAATTCTCTTAAAGTATGTGAGTGCGTTTCACTGTAAGAGCTCATACGCCTTTGATTCTGCACATGGGGAGTGTGGGATTTTTAGTTTAGGTCTCCTGTAAGGTCCCACATTGCAGAAGCTAGCATTTTCCTTTAACTTCATGCCTTCAACTAGGCACTGCAGGGACTGTAAGCTCCCCATTGCCATTTAAGTCTCTTGCTCTGTGAGGCTTATTCCATATTTAAAATAGACTCAAAATAGTATCCAGGTCATTTTTCTATTAGTAAAAGGAGTATGATTTAAATGATCAACATAAAAAGAAGGTACATTATGCAATTTTAAAAGGAAGTGATTTGCTTTTTATTATTTTAAGCACTGAAGTAGAAAGGTGGGTAGAAGAAAGAATCATTGAAGGACATTAAATTAGGGATCAAGGAAGAGCAGGCTAATAACAACCAGTTTAATTATAATAATCTATAAAGGCTCATTATAGGATGATTTTCAAATATCATTCATTGGATCACAACAGATCTGACCTGGTACATCTTAAGTAAGCCACTTCATTAGCAATCAGTCTGAAATCTTGAGGACTGCCAGGAGAGTGTCTGCAGTCTGTTATAACTGGGGAAAAATATAAATTGTTTTGAGCCACGGAGTATGAGGTTGTCACTGAGTGCACCATTATTAAATATGTTAGAGAGAATTGGACAAATAGCACAATTAGGAGGAGCAAGCCTTCTAACTTAAAAAAAACCTTGAAATGGACTTTCCATTTGTACACAGCTAATGATTAAAGCCTAATATATATTCTTTATCTATTTTTAGTGTTTTTATTTCTGTCTTTTGCTGATTGTTACCATCTTTGGCCTAGACTAACTTTTTCCTTTTTTGAGTAAACATGAATTATCTATGAGTTACCTTGTACTTAAAATGGCTTGTAGAATATTGGTCGATTCCTAAAGCACACTTTTGAGCTTTTTCACAAAGTGGCTTTAGTTTGTATGGGTTATTAATTTATTAACACCTTGCCATTTTAAAAATAAGGATTTATTACAGTTAAGTTACCTCTGATGCTTAGGGCAGTATTACTTAAAGTGTGGTTCTAAGTTGGCTGCATCAACATCATTTGAGTACTTGTTAGAAATGCAGCTTCTCAGGCCTCACCCAGCTCTGTTGATTCAGAATCTCTGGCTGGCAGGACCCAAGAATCCGTGTTCTAAATATGATTTCCAGGTGCTTTTTATGTGTAATAAAAGTTTGAGGTGCAGAGATTATTGGTAGGGTTAGCAACCTTTTTCTGTAAAAGGCTAGATCATGAATATTTTGGCTTTGGACTATATGGGCCGTCATAGATACCCATCTCTGCCATTGTAAAGCAGAAGTCACCATAAACATGGGTTTGGCTGTGTTCCAATAAAATTTTATTAACAAAGACACACAGTGAGCCAGATTTGGTCCATGTGCCAGAGTTTGCCAACCCCTGGGTTGGAGCATGGAATGCCAGGTGTTCTAGTTTTTAAAACTATGTCTGGAAGCTACAAGACAGAAGGAAGGAGAGCTAACCTTTATTATGCCTACTATGCACAAGGCATCTTCTATTTACTCCAAACAATCTGTGGCTGCCATATCCAGCCACAAAGATTGTATACTAAAGAGCAACAGTTGGTGACATTTAGAATTATGTAGTATACAACATGGACAGCTTTATGTGGGAGTCCTAGGTTTGCATCATTATCTTCATCTTACAGAAAAAGAAACTTGCCCAAAGGTATATTAGCAGTCAGTCAGAACCAGGATTAAATTTGGGTCTGTCTGGCCACAGAAGCTGTGCTCCACCCATTGATTCTGCTGCAAACAGGTAACATAGTTGACCCAAGCCATGGGCTATACAGTATTCTTCTTTCAGAAAACATGAATGCAAAAACTTGCCACTGGATATTGGAAGGCTGAGAAAGAGCAAGAGAGAGACTCTGTACATGAATGAGTGACTCAAGGAAATATCTTTGACATTGAACACATTTTTAAAAACTCAACAACTAAAAGATTACTTGGAACAATACAGTTTAGTGCTATGACAGGTTGGTACTAAGTTCTCTGCCAGTTAGCTATAGATACATAACAAACCACCCCATAACTCAGTGGCTTAAAATAGTAAGCATTCATTACATTCTGCTCTTGGCTCAGCTCACTCCTGTGTCTGTGGTTAGCTGTGGGTTGGGCAGCCACTCTTCTGGTGTTTGCTGTACTCTCCTTCAAGTTTGAGAGTGAGGAATCTATAGGCTAGCCTAGGATGGCCTCAGCAGGGACAACTGGACCGTCTTCCGTGCGGTTGCTCATTCTCCCGCAGGCTAACACAGGCTTTCTCTCATAGTGGTAAGGTCTAAAGAGAGATAGTGAGAGGAGTGTACAAGGCCTTTTGAAGCCAAGGCTTGGAACTGGCACACATCATCAGGACTGAATCTCTTCCCACTAAAAGATGGAGTCATTTCCCCTCTCCTTGAGTTTTGCCTGCCCTTGTGATTTGCTTTGGTCCATATATTGCAGCAAGAGTCTAAGCATAGCCCTCAAGGGGTCTGAAGCCCTGCCCGGTAACCATCCCTAAGCTAGCCTGGTGAAGGTGAGGTGCCATATAGAGTAGGGAGAGCGTCACCTCTCTATACAGTGCCATATACAGCAGCCATCCCCTCACCCGTCCAAGGTGGACCAGAGATGCCTGGGTGAGCCCAAAGAAGCCAAAAGAACCACCCAGATGAAATTGCCAGCCCACAGCATGCTGAGCTACCCACAAAATCTCAGAATTTTTTTCTTAATGGCACAAAACCCAGTAATACAGATATCGTGCATGTAAAATGACCCTCATTTTGTATGGATGACGAGATAAGTAGTAGTTAATCTATCACTCGAATTTGAACTTCAAAAATTTGTCTAAATGCCAGTGTGGATCCTCTAGCTTGTCTGTGTCAACTATCAATCGAACAGACATCTTTGGAGAAGTGCTGAGAAGTCTTCAAGACATCATTTTTCTCTGCAAGAAATTCCTAGTCCATGGGTGAGACATGGCCATCCATGATCCATGTTGACATAGAACTATAGAAACACAAGGCTCTCAAAGGAGAGAGTGAGATTTGCTTTGCTTGGGGACACTGAGAGCGTCTTTCCAGAGCTCTTCCCTATGTAGAGGGAATGAATTTCCAAATAGAGTAAATGACATATGCAAAGGTGACAAGGTTCTAAAAGACCCAGTCGATTTAGGGAATAGTAAGTCTGGAATCTAGGATATTTAGGAGCCTCTCCAAGCACTAGGTTCTGGGATCCTCGCTTTTCCCTCTGTGTATCCCAGCCTTCCAGGTAGTAGCTGCATCTTTCAGGTATCAATGATTAGGTTGGCTCAACCCTAGAGTGACAATGGCTTTGAAATTGGTAATATATGGTTCTGCCTCACTGTCCCTTTTGTGCTCTGAATAAAAAGTTCACTTTATGGAATCCTCTTTGACAATACTTAGTGTGGACCCTTTTTTCCTAACTGTATCTTGACTGATCTAATTTTTAAGGGAAATGATTCTGACACTTACAGAATAACATAGAGGATAAATTGAAGAGGACTGGGTGGGAAGAATGGGAGACTGAAAAAAAAAATGGAGACCAGAATGTTACTGCAATCTTGTCCAGGCTGAAACTATACAGAAGCTAAACAAATGTGGGGGCCATGGAGTGGAGAGAATGTTTATTTGCTCAGGTTCCAAATGAAGAAGTCATCCTCGATTCTCCTTTTTATCTCTCTGCACCCCTGATCCCCACCCCCCAGCATATGGACTGCAATCCCATTAGCAAGTACTGTCAGTTCTCTGCTCTGGAATGTCCCAGATTTGCCAATGTTTTACGTCTGCTGCAGAACTTCTAGTCTAAGCTGATACCATTCCTAGCCTTGATGATGATAATAGCCTCTGACTTTCTCTTGTTCTCACTCTTATTTTCCAGATAAGCAAATCCATAGGAAAAGTGTAGTTAGTGGTGGTTTTAGTCAGAGAGCAGCCAGAGCCATTCTTGAGGAAAACATAATTCAGACCATATTGCTCCCTGCTTGAAACTCTCAAATAGATTCCCCTGGTAGTAGAGATAAAATGAAAGGCTCTCCATGAGCTGACTCCACTGGCCATCCTGTACTCCCCACCCCACCCCAGGTCACTGTCCTCCAGCCACACTGGTTTTCCAGTTCCCTGAACTCACCTTGCAGTGTCCTCCTCTGAGCTTTGGACTGGCTGTCACCTCTGCATAAAACTCTCTGCTCTTGGCCCTATGACTGTCTCCTTCTCATCCTTCTGAGCTCAGTCCAGACATCATCTATTTGGAGAGGCCTTTCTTCTCTTTCCTTTCCGATGTAGCACCTTCACTCATCACGTTACATAACATCACTGCTTAAGGTCATTAATAGCATTTATCTGAACACATCTCACCTCCTTTCCTAACTCCTCCTCCTCCTCTTCTTTCCTCTCTCTCTCTTTCCTTTGTTCTAATTTGTTTTCTGGCTTTCTCACTACAATGTAATCTGCATATGAACAACACAGTTGCTTAATAAGCTGTTTTTGGACCTAGTAGATTCTTAATGAGCTGTTTTTGGAGGGATGAATGAAGAAAAGAGATTTCTGAGTATGGAACCTGTTTGAGTGGAGGATGGGAGAAAGGGGAAATGGAGAAATGGAGGGCAATTCCTAGATTTCTCATTAATATCTGGTTACTGGGTGGATGACAATGCTGTCAGTGAGACTGGGACTATCCTAAGAAGGGCGCCTTCTGGAGAGAAAATGATGACATTGATTTTAGGCTGTTAGAATCTCCTATGCTACAGGATACTTGGGGACAGGTCTACTTCACAGTGAAAAATTGGGTCTGGAACTCAGGGGAAAGAGGATTGGCTGGATGCACAACACTCATCATCATCATTGCAGAAAGCAAACATTTATGCAAATATTTATAATTGGTAACCTATGATAATATATACAGTTAAAATATAAACATTTAAAATATAAATATCTTCACAGATATGAAGATTCCATATGTATATTCCATAAATGTAAAAATAAATGAGCTCTCCATTCTAGAACAGCGGGCCTAGGACACATAGATGGAACAGAGACTAGATTTATGAATCTTAGAGGTTTTAGAGTCATTTAGAATCATTTTAGTAGCATATTCCTTTGAGGACACTTCCAGGATATATTTATGCCAGACTTCTGACATTTGTTATTATAACAAGCGAACAGTTTGTATTTTTGTTGCTTTGGTTTTATGTCCATTTCTAGGTCCCTCTGAGAATCTGTTGTACCACAGGGGAATTAGAGTGGGATTAGCTCTGTCATCCCACTCTTCTCTGCTGGTTTCCCTGCCAAGTAAATCTCACCAGATTACATATAAATTGACAAAAAGTCCAAAGTGAAGTATGTAGAAATGTTCCGTTTGAATGCTCTCATGATGAAGAAAAGAGGGCTCTTTCTATATTATGGCCTGGTGTGTTAGAGAAAGAAACCTTCTTTATTTCACTGCTTGGAGACAACACTGAATTTTTTAAATAACCACATCTATCATTAAGTAAAACATTTTATCGCAGGTCTTTACTTTATTTTGACACTTCCAATGTAACCTAAGTTTCTTCCTGATGAAGTTCTGAGGAAATAGCACCTGGCAGGTAAGAGAACTCTTTAGTTTGTGCAAATTCTGTCATTAGGATGTTTCCTTAACGTTTGAAAGTGATTAATTTTTTCAAGTGCACTGAATATTTTATCTGAAATACATTTTATGTAACTAATTTGTTTAGAAAATCCCATTTTCTATGTTTAATTAAGCAAATGTTTATTGCCTATATGTTAAAACAGCACGTAAGTGTGGTAGGGGGTGGAAAGGAAAGTGACATCAGACCGCAGCCTCCCAGACAGGAGATTCCAAATCACCACAATACATGACATGCTATGAACACCTTATTCCACACTCATGTTACCTCCATGAATGTTTGCTTCATCCAGCAATCCTAGAGGTATTGTTATTCAGCAAAGGAAGGAGAAGGGACTAATATTGTAGTTAAGGGCACAGACTCTAGAGCCAGACTTGCTAGGATTGAAATTTGGTGTATTCATCAAAGTAAGTGGCACAAGCTGCTATACCGCAAATCCTTGAAATCCCAGTGATTTACAACAGTGTCACTTAACTCACGCACCCCCGTCCAGTGTGGGTCAGGTGAACCTACTGGCCTTCTGTCCTGCAAGAGGTGACTCAGATGTCCAGGCTCTTTTCATGGGGTGGCTCTGCCATCTTAGGATCATCTTCTTCCATCCAGAGTGAGGAAATAGAAAACCATGCCACATTCTGGAGGGGCCAGAATCTGTCACATGGTCCTGCCTTGACATAGAGGCCATCTGTTAAACAGTTTAGCAAACACACAGCATCGTATTTGCCATACCTGGCTCTACTATTGATTAGCTTTTGGGTTATACAACTCTCTAATATCTCAGTTTCCTCATCTATAAAATGAAGAAAGTAAAAATGCTGACCCCAAAGCACTGTTACAAAGATTAATCGAGTCAGGTGCCTGGGACATAGTAAGCACAGCTGAAGTCAGTTACCTGTTCCTCCTTAATGTGTGAGGAAGATTACTGTAAGGATATATGAGACACTAAAGGATTATAGAGGAAGTGTAACTGGCTGAAGAGCCCCCCAAAGATGTTCACACTAAACCTCATCACCCCTGACCATGTCATGTTACATGCAAAAGGGCTTTGCAGATGTGGTTATGGTTATGGGCCTTGAGGTAGGGAGATTATCTGTGCTGGTTCAAGCTAGTCACGTGATCCTTTCAAAGCCTAGGACTTTTTGAGGTGGTTGGCAGGGAAGATGCCACCAGAGAAAAGGAAGTCAAAGACAATGGAGGCTTGAGAAGGACTGGCTTTGATGATAGAGGGCGCGGGGATCCCAGCACTACGGCCACAAGAAACTGATTTCTTGCAACAATCCAAACAAGCTTTTTGAAGTAGATTTTTTTTCTTCAGGAGCCTCCAGGTAAGAGCCCAGCTGGTCAAGACCTCGAATTCATCCTCATGAATCCTCAGCAGAGGACCCACGTGAACCTGCCTAGATTTCTAAACCTACAGAACTGTGAGATAGTCAGTGTGCATTGTTTTAAGCCATTAAGTTTGTGGTAATTTGTTATGACAGTGATAGGAAACTAATAAGGAGGATCAAGAACATATTCCTAAGAGAAAAGGCACTTGAGATAGACTTATTGACGGGCAGGATTCAGTTACTTGGACAAAATAGGAGGATATTTCAGATGGAAGGGCCAGCTTTGAGCAAAGGAAGGAGCTGGAAAAGTGGTGGTGGGGGTTGTTAGAGTTGATACAATATCAGGAATTTATATGCAGGGGTTAATGACCGATAGATTTGAGTCATGATGTGGTGGTCTTTGAATTTCAGGCCAAGGAGTTTGTCCTTAATTCCATAGTGAATGATTGCTGGATTTTGATGGGAGAAATGTGATCAGAGATGTACATTAGGAGGTCGTCCAACAGTAGGCTAAATTGTCAGTCACGAGCTGAGATGGTGGTAGGAAGTTCTCATATAACAGGTAGTGAACTCAAGTAATAGCTTTGAGAATGGAAAGGTGGCTGCTCACTTGAGATATCTTAGATCAGGTTCTCTAGAAACAGACCCTGAGGCGAGGGCCCCTGGGGAAGTGATTTACCAAGGCTTTGCTCTCAGGAGAAACCAGTACAGGGATTGAGGGACGCAGGACAAGGAAGGAGAAGACACTAAGGAAGAGTGAGCTTTAGGGCAAGTCCCAGGCTCAGCTGATCCCACCGGGAATTCTGGAGCATAATCCTCACCTCGGAGTCTTTTGTTTGAAGTCAAGGAAACTGGGCTTTCATACTTCCACACTGGTCACTTATTGGCTAGAGGCTTTCCCAGGGTGTATAAACTCCCAGGCACTGGGAGTAAAGCATCACGGTAGTGTCAGGACAGCTCTCTGAAGGCCTCAGGTACAAACCACTGGAAGCACAGTGGCTCAACCTGGTAAATAACTGGCAAAGGAGGCTCAGCAGATCTGGGAACTCACCCACAGCATCAGCTATGGAGATGGTGCAGCAGGAGGACAGAGCAGATGAGTGAGATGGAAGGGAAGACAGCTCTGCCAATTCCAGAGCCCTTTGCCTTGGGCAAAGGATGGTACCAGGAATAGAAATGAGAATATCCAGAAGGAAGATTAGGTTAAATGAAGAAAGACAGGGTAGATGATGGGATCAGTTTTGGAAATAGAATGTGCAAAACTGTATTTCCCACAAGCCTGTTATTTAGAAAACCAGAGGCTTAGCTCGATTCCCAAGTGATGGAAAGCCCTAAAAATTTGTAAGCCTTATGAACTCAAAGCTCCTATAACAGTCAGGCTCCATTTCCTACCTCATTGAATTGATTTCTTTTCATTTTCTAGAAATGTCTTCTTAATTTTCACACGAGGGTGATCAAAACGAAGCATTATTAAATGCCTTCACTTACTCTGAGGAAACAGAGAATTGGATGGCAATGTTTTATTGCTACTAACGATGAAAGTCGAACTAGATATTGATCACTTTAGTCTATTGTTCGAGCTAAACAGGAATGAACAAGAAACTATTAGGCATTTTCTCTGGCCTCCAGGGTTAGTCTAATGAAAAAATTAACTGCTGTCAGTTAAAATATACACAGGAGCAAACTATAGCAAACACACTAAACTGTGACAGATGAGGGAAAGGGCCAGGCACTTGAAGAAAACAACAAACAAGTATTTCCTCATCTAACATAATTACCTGACTCTTAACTTCAGGGGGAAGTTGTAGGGACAGTACCGTATTCTAACTTCGGTTCAATTTAGCAAATGATTCCTGAGTGTTCTTTATATGCAGGAAGCTGTTCTAGGTCTTGTGGGAGATGGAGAATGTATAAATCTGGGCTCCCAACATGGCCTGCTGGTCTAGTATGTGAGAAGTACATTCTTTAAAAGCAAACTGGGAAGTCCTTACAAGCTCTATCTCTGAAATACGACTGAGTAAACTTAAATCCTCCCAGTGCCATTAAGCTATATGATCTTGGGTAAGTAATTTCATTGCTTTATTCAAAACTCATTTGTTAACACCTACCATGTGCTTAGCACAGCAGATAATGTTAACTTGAAGCCTCCCTTTAAAACAGGGAGGTAATAGCATCTTCCTCGTAGGGGGTTTCCAGGATAAAATGACTGCTCCTCAAAGTGTGGTCCCGGACCTGCAATACCTGCAAAACTTGGATGCTTGCTAGAAATGCAGACCCTTGATTCCATGCTAGACTGCTGAATCAAAAGCTCTAGAGATGGGATGATCAAATCTGTCTAACAGGCCCTTCTCTGCATGAGATTCCCATGCAGGCTCAGGTCTGAGAAGCACCAGGTTAAATATTATAGTGTTTAATAGGCATGTAATGTGGTGATTAGGAATGCATGCACTGGGGCCAGGTTGCCTCTCCCATCTGCAAGGTGGACATTTCGGGACATCTCCTGAACCTCAGTGTCTCTGTTCCCTCATCTATATCAAATAGTGATATAAAAGATATGTAAGGATCTGACACCTTTACATGCTCAAGAAATATTGCCTGTCATCATTATTAAAGTACTTAGCTTGGTAAATATTGGCTATTTCCTAATGAGCAGGGACATTCAGTGTGTTAAACCTTTGGGATCAAATGCAGATTCCAATCCACATTAGCTTTAAAGCCTGAGGCAAATTACTTGAGCTCTCAGCTTCAGCATCTCTAAAATGGGAATGAGTGATAGTAACAACCATCTGCTGGGGATTTTATGAAAATATAAAGGGTTTAGCATGGTGCATGGGACAGAGATACCTAATAGTATTAGTCATTACATTAATGCTATTTATGATTATTCTTGTTAAATACAACCAATGATATGGAGCTGTACGCAGACACAAGAATCACACTTATCTTTTGGGGGACAGATGGGGGAAGGAAGGTATCCAGTTCATTTGGCTTAAGAGATGTAAGTCTATGCAGAGATCTAACAATAATCCAGTTACTTCATTGTTCCCCACTTGAGAGTTCAGTGACTACAAAATATCAGAGAAAAGTTACCATGAAAAAAAAACATAAGTTCTCCATGAAAAATTCATTGGCAGGATGGTGGAAATAGAATACTATGGCTCTACAAGAGCTTCTCCTTTTACATTGGGGAAAGCAGGCATTCTCTCTCTTGTCTCCATCTCTTCCTTCCTGTCTTTAAAAATGAAAAATACATTTATACTGAGGGTCCACTATGTCCCAGGCCATGTGCCAGACATGTGGTTCATTGGTGAACAAAACCAAACACAGACCCTGACCTTATGTTGCTGTGGGAACATAGGCATTCATTCATTCATCCATCCATTCATCCACTTAAAAATATTTATTTATTGAATATCTACTATGTTCCAGGCACTGTTCTTTGCATGTACAATGTTGGTACACAAAGGAATATAAACTTTTAACTAAAAAATACAGCAAAGAGGGGTGAGTATGCTTTATAGGAGACTTTATAATAGATATAGTTGGGAAGATGATGGGATAGAACCAAGAGGGAAAAAAAAGTTTACAGTAATTTTTTTTCTTTTTTGCCTTTTTTCCCCTTAACTTTCTAGTGAAAATAACACACAGAGGAATGCACAAAACATAAGAGTACAATTCAAAGAATTTTCACAAATAAATACATACAGGTTCTCAATACCCAAGTTAGCCAACAGGACATCACAGAAACTCTCCTCATGCCCCCTCCAAGGACTGCCCTCTAAAAGCAGCCAACATCCCAGGTTCTAATACCATAGATCAGTTTTGCTTATGTTTAAACTTCATAAAAATGGACTCTTATGATATCTTATTTTGCATTGATGCTTTCCCCTCCCCCAACATTATATCTGTGAGATTAACTCATAATATTGTGCATGTAGTTGTAGGTTGTATGCATTCACTGCTGGATAGTATTCTATTGTCTGAATATACCACAGTTTATTTTTTTCCATTCTTCATCTGTTAGGAATTTGGGTAGTTTACAATTTGGGACTATTATCAATAATGCTGCTATAAACATTCTATTACATGTCTTTTGGGAAAGAGATGTATGCTTTCTATTGAGTATATACCTGGAATAAGGTTGCTAAGTCATAGGTGGTGCAAATACTGAACTTCCATGGATAGTGCCAATTTCCACTGCCAGCAGTGGTGTGGGGGAGCTCTAGTCAGCAATGGTTTCTAACCAAGTGTACCTCTGTGTTTGTCCTTGGCCTCCTCAGCACTGGGTGCTACCCAGTAACTCTGTATCTGATCTCTTTGTGGAGCCTGGAGAATTGGGATAGAAGAACTCAGGACAGACTCATTTCTCCAGCTAGGGATAAAAATGTTGTGATTAAAGCAAATTTTCCAAAGCAATAATGATATTCCCCTTAATAAATACAGTGAGGTAACAATACTTTTTAAAATAGTGTTTCTACTATACATGCTAAATGTATAAGCGTGTCCTGGATGGTATAAATAATCTTACTCAGTGCTCTGAAGGTAGCTATATTTCCCTAGAAGATGAATGGGCTCTTTTTTTAATTTTTTTTTATTAAGGTATCATTGATATACACTCTTCTGAAGGTTTCCCAAGAAAAACAATGTGGTTATTACATTCATCCTTATTATCAAGTCCAAAAATATGGAATACTTCACGAATTTGCATGTCATCCTTGCACAGGGGCCATGCTAATCTTCTCTGTATCATTCCAATTTTAGTATATGTGCTGCCAAAGCGAGCACAATGAATGGGCTCTTTTGAATTTAGCTCAGTAGCTATTTGAGTTATCATTGTAGGGTTCAGCAACTTTCCAGTAACTTGAAAAGCAGAAGGTAAGTCATGCTTTGTTGGTTGTTTTGCACCACACCTTAAATGCTCATGTGAATAAAAGTAGAAGTAAGTGAATTTCAAAGGTAATGTACAGATGAACCCCCCAAAAAACATGACCTTGGCCTTTATCTTGCATATGTTCATTACTAAACAAAGTACACAAATTTACAGTTTAGTAAAACCTGGTCTTGTAGCCCAGGGAACCTAAAATGCAAGTGAAAGGGATAAATATTAAGGTCCAAAGTCAGGAAAAATTCAGGATGAATAACCAAGAAAGAAGCAATTGGATGTCCATATCACAGAGGACATACACAAATCCAGTTTTTATGGAATGGAAAGCATAGAAATCATCCAGTGGGAGGAGAATATCATAGAAGCTGAGGAACCAAGTATGCTTAAAAATGTTGATTTACGTATCAGTCAGCATGGGCTAGGATATTCTGGGTAACAAATGGACCCCATATCTCAGTGGCTTACAATAAAATAAAAGGTTTCTTTCTTTTTAATACTTGATGTCCTTTGCATGCTGGCTGTAGCTTTAAGCATCTTCAATTTATGTACCGGTTATCTCTTGACACATCAATGCTGGAATTTTAAACCACTGCACAAATTTAGCAGTATTCAGAAACATTTACTTTTTCTGCTGAGTCTGCATGCCCTCTGGACAGCTCTGCTGATCTGAATTAGGCTCAGTTGATCTCAGCCTGGCTTACTGACATATTTTGTGTGTGACTTGCAGTAGGCTGGTCTAGGATGTCCTCAGCTGGGAGAACTCATCTGTAGCCCACTCATTCTTCACTTTCATTCTTCATTCTCATTCTTTGAGAAGCTAATCTAGGCTTATTCACATGATAGTATAAAAGTTCCAAAACAGGGTGTGGAGGTCTTCCTGCAGATTAGTTTATGAGATAGCACATAATTGCTTGTACCACATTCTGTTGGCCAAATCATGTCATAGGCCAGCCCAGTTTCTAGGGAAGAGGTGCTCCACCTATGATATTGCTACAAAATCATAATTCAAAGGGAGATGTGAAGAGTTGCATTTATTTTTACAATCAATTTCCTAAAATCTAGAGCATAGCTGGTCTGAAAAAGGAAAAATGCTCTTGTAAGTTACACACATCAGTTCTCTCACATTTCTGTCTCGGAATAAGTCAGTGGCCAAGCCAAATGTCAGTAGGGTAGGGAAATAGAATCCTGTTATCACAGAAGGGCAATGAAAATCTTTAAAAATAATAATTTCTAAATAGAGAGAGAAAAATATAGGTTTCTTCAAGTGTGTTGGTACCTTGGATAGATGTAGTCCTGGCATGAGAATGTTTCTCAGATAACAGATATGACATGAGAAGGTTAATAATATCTTTTTTCTTCCAAAGGGTTGTCCCTTCTTAACCTTGGAGTATTTAGGGAACCCCCCCAACCTACCCACTCTCATAATCTCTAATTCAATCAATAGAGCCTATTATCAATCTGACCCTTGGAAACACCAGGCATACTCTTTGTGCCTGATGTGGCAAATAGTACAGCAGATGCAAAAGAACCCTGAAAATGGGTATGTTTTCAAAACTTGGTTTCCCATCCAGTCAAGATGCAGCAGGTACCATAAGTTCACAAACTCAGGTGTGTAAGAAATTCAGCTGTTCTTATTTTATGTAATTCTGGTTAATTTTTCTTGTGAGACCCTATACTATGGTAAAGCATAAATTGATTTTAGTTAATTCAGGGCTTCCACATGCTTGCCCAGGGCTGGATGTCAGCTCTGGGCTTCTACTGTGTTGTGGTTTGAGTGGTGTGGGATCAGGTATATGGTGTCTTCTGTCATGTTGATTTACTGAGCCATCCTTCATCTTGGGCCTCAGTCTTTGGTCCTGCAGACTACTGCTGCACAGTCCTAAGGTTCTGTCTGCAAGTACCCAGAGGGGTTTTCTCTCTCCCAACTCAGGCATGTTGGGCACATGGCTGCTGTGCCGTATCAGCAAAGGGCAAACTCAAGGGGGTACCTGAATCCCTTCACTGGTACCATGCCATCTTGGGTATATAGGAGTCATTCTACACCATGTGGGATTGAAAGAAGGATCTTTGTGAGACTGATCAAGGCAAACTACTAGAGCCAATCGGCTTCCATTTCCATCCTGGTGTCTTTTACCAAACGAGGTCTAATCCCTTCCACACTTTACTTCTTCAGATCTATTCTTTTTGTTTTTATCAATCTTGTCCCAAGAAGTTGAGCCTAAGATCTCATAATTTTCCTCTCTTAGGTAACCACCCCCATGTGCCCCTCTCCCCTCAAGTCCCTTATTTGGTTTGCTTTTACACATCTTACCTTTTCCCTGATCTATTTTATTACCTGTGTACATGAACTCTTTTTTTTTCCCCCACGGGGCCTAACCATGTAAAACTCAAAAGCCTGGAAAACAGTTGTTTCTCTCCTTTTATTGTATCTTCCATTCCTTGAGGCAATGAACACAGACACGATGTTGCTGGGATGAAGGCAGGAGACAGGCATTAACAGGAAGTAGCAGGAATGGAAACAACCAAAGCAAAAATGATTGTTTGATTGTTGGCATGTTGGTAAATGTTTAACAGTCTGTTCTTTAGGAAAAAAAAAGAAAGAGACCTTGGCTTATTTAATTTTCTGGTTGCCATGGTGTAAATAGTCCTTCCATGGCTGGTTTCAGGTTAGCAATGTGACATCATGGAACATAGCATTGGGAAGAGATGGGCAATCATACACTATTATCTCATACATTTGCCACATTGACACAAAAGACGTAAATGCCCATTGGATTATCTAGATCTCTAGAAAATCTAAAGAGCATACATAAGAGCAAATGTAGTAAGCTACTTAGAAAGTAATGAATTATGAGTACTTGTTAACACTGTTTTTAATATTATTTATTTAATTGTAAGTTTATATAATTGAATTCTTAACAATGATTTTAACTGGCTCACAAAATTACTGAAAATTTAACAATAGACTCTCAGCACACCATGGTTATTAATATTGTGAATACAATTGTTCATATTTTACAATTTTCCTGACACAGAGGAAAACCGGCTTTTATTGCTTTGAGTGTTGAATGTGTTGACATGTTGTTTAGCATTATTGAGCAAGTTGAGTACCTCTGAGCCCTACCTCACACCCTTTCAGACTCACCTGCAATGCAGCTGTTGGTATCCAGCTCATGCCATTTGCTTTGTCTTTTGATTTATGCTTGGCACCTCTTTTGGCTTGCATGGAAGCGTGAGGGTAGTCTACATGCACTGGAGCAATGCTTAGCTGTTGGGGAAAGAAGGTGATGGATCATTACTTCTCTCTATTGATCCTCATTGACTACGAGCCCCAATTTTCCACAGCTGTGGCCAACTATATAATGGACAACTGGATTGACTATCCCCCCATCCCTGTTACATTCTCTGTTCCCCTCAGTCCTGATCTCTAAGAGAACCTCCTAGTAAACCAACTGTACCCAAGCTCCTGCCTCATGCTCGTTCAAGAGAACTCTTGATTAAATCATTGACCATCTATGTTTTTGCACTACTGTATTAGAAAAGCTTATGTGATTCATTCATATCACGTGTACTTTTTAAACAGAAAGACTATGAGGTCTGGATTAGAAATTTAGAAATTATAGGAAAAAAGCACACCAAAAAGCAGTGGTTAGGGATTCTCTGATATAGAGACAGATAACTTTGTTGCCTTATAGGCCTTGGACTTTCAGATGACCTGGGAATAGTTCTTAACTTGCTGGCATTGCTTCTGTGAAAAACAGCCTTATGAGCTCATCTGTAATCAACTAGTTTTACTAATGTGTATTAGAAAGTTGTGACAGATTGTAGTTTTCAAGATGGCCATAGTAAGATCCCTTATCCCACATGCTCTTCCTATAATGTCAGTTTGACACTCCTGCCATGAAAAAGTGGGGTCTATGTTTCCTCTCCCTAACCTAGGTAGGCATATGACTATGTCAGAAGGAATGAATGCTATGGGTTTCTGAGGCTGTTTAATAAAAGGTGATGTAGCTTCCACTTGGTTCTCTTAGGACAGTTCTTAGAATCCTGAGCCATATGTAAGCAGTCCTCTGCTTTAAGGCCATCATGTTGTGAGGAAGCCCAGTTAACCCATGTAGAGAGATCATGTGGAAAGTCCCTGAAACAATTTTAAGAGAAAGAGAGGTCCATCCAGTCCCCAGCTGCTCCACAGACCCCATGCCAGGAACACCCAGATGAGTCCTTCCTGAATTCTTGTCTACAGAAAACATGACATAATAAATTAATTGTTGTTTTGAAGCACTATATTTTAAAGTGATTCATTATAAACAGTAGTAACAGGAACAAGAGTGGCTCAACTCATGTACCTCTGTGCACTTTGGTGGACATCAGTCTTGTGTCCTGTTGTGAGAATAAGGGGCAGGTTTGCAGCTCAGCTGAGGAAGCAGTTTATTACTATAAATATACATAGTCTTAAGTTTGGAGATAATAATCACTGTTCTTGACAACTGGAACAACTAAATAATAGATGAGCTTATAATGTTGAAGCTATTCTGAGTTATATTTCTTAAAAGTAGAGATATTCCTCTTTTAAACTTTATACTTTTTATTTAATTACAAACTTACAGAAAATTGCAAGAATATTAAAAAGAGATCCCATATACCTTTTTCCAGACTTACCAATTATTGTCTTGCCACATTCGCTTTATCCTCTCTCTCTCTCCCCCTGCATGTGCATAGACACACACATGCTTTTTTCTGAACGTAAGTCACAGAAGCTCTATGCCCATTTGCCTCTAAATCTTAAGTTTATGTTTCCTAAGAACAAGGACATTCACTTTACTAACCACAGCACATTATCAAATCCAGGAAATTTAATATTGATGGAATGTAATTAATATCTGTAGTTAACAGAGTTTATCCTAATTTCTCTAATCATATCAGTAAGGTCCTTTATAGTATTTTTTTCCCAGTCCAGGACCCAATCCTGGTTCACACACTACATTTATGTTCTGCATTTCTGCCTTCTCAAAAAAGAAGTTACTCTTTTTTTCAACTTTCTAGGAAAAATTATCTGTCTTCTCTATTAAAGAGATAACAGAAGATAGTATGGCCTTCTAATGCTTTTGTAAGCCTTATTTGGCCGACTGCCTTCTAATATTATCTATATCGTTGCCTAAAAAAGTTAGCATTTATAAAACATTTTCTCAGCCAGGGGAGGGCTAGAGGTAGCAGCTGCACTGTTAGCATCAACCCAAACGCACTTTATTGAATTGAAAAACACCTGTGACTTGACATTTAAGAATCTAAAGAATGAGTCAGAAGCTTAAGGACTTACATTTCTTATGAAGAAGTAATTAGTAATTACTACTCTCCTTGAAATTGAAAATATTTGTGCTTTGAGGCTCAGAGGGAGTTGCTGGGGTTTGAAAACAAGCAAGTAATGGGTCCCATTCCCTCTCCTTCCATCTGACTCGAGGCCTATTTTCTTTCTGACTCTTGAATTGAGAGTGGTGTAAGGTCACTTGTTTCTTCATTTTAAACTTTATTGAGGAATAACTGATGAACATAATTGTATATACTTAAAAGGTATAATGTGATGGTTTGATATACATGTACATTGTGGAGTGATTACAGCAATCAAGACAATTAGCACATCCATTATTTCACATAGTTAACTCTTTTTTGTGGAGAGGATGCTTAAGATCTATTCTCTGCAACTTTCAAGTACATAGTGCTGTATTATTAACTATAGCATCATGCTGTGCATTAGAATCAGAATTATGACTGGAAATGTATATCCTCTGACTTACATCTCCCCATTTTCCCCTCCACCTAGCCCCTGGGAACCACCATTCTATTCTTTGTTTCTATGAAATCATTTCTTAAAATAAGATTCCATGTGTTAGTGATGCCATACAGTATTTGTCTTTTTCTGCCTGGCTTATTTCACTTAGCATAATGCACTCCAGATTCATCCATATTTTTACAAATGGCAGGATTTCCTCCTTTTTTTTAAGACTGAATAATATTCCATTGTAGGTGTATGCCCACGTTTTCTTGGTCCATTCATCCATGGACATTAGGTTGTTTCTATAACTTGGCTGTTATGAATAATATGAAAAATAGATTTCAGTTCCTTCATACATATACACCCAAAAGTGGGATTAATGGATCATATGGTAGTTCTATTTTTAATCACTTGTTTCTTTTAACTTAGTAGGTGATCACATTTTTAATCTATGTCTACAGTAATGTATCAGAGTCATACACTAGGATGGATCCTAGACAAAATAGGGAAAGAAAAGTTAAGCATGTTGGCAAAAATTGAGTACTTAAGTACCACAAAGATTATTTATGGAATGAATAAGTAATACTACTTGCATATTAGGTTTCAAAATTATACTTTTGTAAGTAGTAGAACACAAATTATTTTGTTGAATGAGTTGAATAATAATATCTTTTGTTGCCTTTGATTTTATCAATAAATGTTAAAGTGTAACTCTATCATGTACAAGATACTCAATTGATTTTTCTTTAAAAGGAAGTCCTTATGGACCAAGAATTATTGGCATTATTTAGTTAATGAACTATCTCCATTAAACAAGTCACAGTCAATATACCATTTCCCAACTGCTTCATCAAAAAGAGAATATTCCTTGAGTTGAAATATTTTAGTTCTGTAGAAAAAGAATAAAAAAAATTTTTGACATACAGTTTTGCGATAAACTTAGTAAAGAAATATCATGCATGCTTAAAGTGTAGATTGTGTAATGTCTTTAAATATTATGACACTGTTAACAGCATAAAATCTTGACTTCAGCTCAATTCCATGTGTTGTATGCTGTCCTAACGTAACCTCCAGAAGAAAGACTGCAAAACCAGTGTCACACAAAAAGGAGCAAGAATGTCTGTGAAATCTTGTCAAAAATAAGATAAACCTGTATATACAACTTGAAAGTAGACCGGCTGTTTTAAGCTAAGCTGTGTGCCACAAAACTCACAATTTCAATTTCCTTCTGTGTCACTTAATGCAACCTCCCAATAATAAAGAGTGAAACACAGGGAAAGGGAAAGGAAAAGCTGGAAAGGTACCAAACCATTAATAACCCTTTTGAGAAACCTCAAAGTGCAGTAGTTTTGTGTAAAGTTCCATAGTCTCAGGGCTGTGTGGGAGGGTGACAGCTCTCTTTTTTGTACATAAGACCCACCACTGGATCCACTTATTTTTATTGTGGTTCTTGTATTCTCCCAGCTCTACATAAGGAAGAGAAAATGTTTTTAAGCATAAATTCTGTAAGATCCAATACATTAATATAAAGCTGTGAAAACCATAATACTTTGAGCTAGAGCCCAGATGCCTTTCTCTAACATTATCTAAAAATACACCAGTTTTCCCTGATAAAAAATTTTTATACACATAAATTCTTTCTCATCTGTCTCTGCCTCTGCCTCTGCCTCATCTCTCTCTTTCTGTCTGTCTGTCTCTCTCTCTCACATAATGTTTTTTTCAGTGATGGCTAGATTAACATAAAACTTTCCCTTCAGATGCTTATAAAAATGCAAACCCTTAGAAAGGTCATTTGAACTTTTATTTCAAACAGATTCTTAGTGAAACCAAAATATCAACAGAACATGTTGTAAAGGGCATTAATTGAATCTGAAATGAAACCCCAATATATTTAACTGGGCTGAAAATACTGGAACAAAACATATATTCTCTTAAGTTATTGAGCAGGAACAAAACAAACCATCAACATCTTTTTTTGATCCAAACCAGTAATTCATTTGGAATTGCTGTTCCTGCATTTAACCGAAAATTTATCCTGAAAGTGTCTTGGATTTTATGCGGCTGTCTGACCAGGTTGCTTACTTCTTACAGGGAGCCGTAGTCTTCCTGAGAGCTCCATTAGAGGGAAGCAGCTGTAAGGAACCTGGAGAAGGTGTGGGGTGTTCTTTTTCCACTAAGCAATGATTAAACATGTAACAGTCATTAAATAATAATAATAATAATAATAATAATAATAATAATAATAATAACAACTACTCAATTATTTCCGTTTTTTCAATTGGTAAACCTTTGAATCACAAATATCCATCCCATTGATTACTGACTGGTATTTAGGAGGTGGCTAATATGATACACAGTAATACATCTGAACAAAATCAATGGTCCTGAAAGGCCAACTTGTGTTTGCCACTGCTCCAGTTGAAGTGCAGCAGTGAGAAGCAGAACCAACACTGATTTTCTTTTCTCTTTTCTTGAAAATATATTTTCTTCTTTGATAATCAATGAAAAAAATGTATTCTACAGGACTGTTTTTCTTTGTGCTGTGAAAGGCTGTTCCTAATGTACTCTTGGTTATCTACCTGATAATGAGGGAAGTTTGGCACCAGGGAATCCATTGCTATGGTATTTCCTTTTGCTTCTTTACATTCAAATTATTTCAAAATACCAAGGAGGAAAAAATAAGGAAAAAGCAAAGACAGGAATCGAGGCTTGTCAACTGCATAGAATATGTCACTTAAAGGCAGATTAGCCTTAATGATTTTTCACCTGGTGAGTGGGGGTAGGCATGGGTGTGTACAGAGTTATATTCAGGACAATAAATGAAATATACTAAACTTTAAAATATTTATAGATGTTAAAAGAAGCTGTAAAATAGAAAAGGGTAGTACTAATTATTTTATATGAGTATACACACCAAAGTGATAATCTAAAAATTACAATAAAAATGTAAATTTGACATTGGAGTACTCTTTTTTAACTGTTATATACAGATGTGTCTATAACATGAATGCTGTGGGGGCAGGGATAGGAAGTGAATCATAAAAGATGTTTTGATTTCATGACTAAGGTTCAGTTGGAAGCTTATCTCCATGATGCACATACTATGTATACCATATGGGTGCCTACCTCGGGTTACAATTTCCTGTTATTCTTTATTCTTGTAAAACAAATGCAGCTCAAATGTTATAGTGGGTATAAAATGTATCTCTCATTACAGGGTATGACAGAAAAAACCGTCACAACCTCCATCCTGTTTCACTAATATCTATTTGCATATATCAACAAAAAATCTCTTATGTACTTGGAAATGTTTTATGGTCATAAAGTCACACCTATTCTGATTTAATATTAACTTGAAGGGAAAGGATCTTTTCTGCTGAATGGCAGCAGCCTTCAGGACAAATATGATCCTTGGAGGGTCTTTCCAAATGAGTTACTCCTGGACCCACTTAGGCTGAGAGGGGCACCTAACCAGGAGCGTTTATAATCACTAGTCACTCAGTTAGACAGGGACCACACCATTAGCCTACATTTTCCTTTGAGAGATACACGGAACACACCATTAGGAGTCAGTTCTCAAACAGGAATTATGTCTGCATCTGGAATATACACATTACCAAGACGAGCTTGAAATTGGATGTCGTTTAAGGCAATCAAAACATCTTTGGTGATTCACCTCCTGCCACGGAACTAAAAAAGTGAAGGCACAAATAATCACACTTCACACATAATTATTTCAAAAAAGCAGCATTTTACTGATCTGAAAGTCGTTTCTTGAACCCAGCTTCAGACTCCCCCCTCCTCCATCCCACAATGGCCTGATCCGCCATTCACCTTCCCTCCCTGCTGTCCACGTGGGAAGTGTATAGGACGCATTTGACATGCACTGAAGGGTGAAGATGACTTTTACGTCATTAAGTGCAAATGAGTCACTTCATACTTAATCCTGGTGTGGGCCTCTTGCTTCTCTTTTTGATATGAGTTTAGGAGGAGGAGGAAGACTAACTGTGTTATCCAAACATAAATCAGCACGTTGAAAAGAATTGGGATTCCCTCAAAATTAAATCAGTTCATTTATACAAAATACAAAAATAGTCAAAACTTAACTATACTTTTAGATTTAAGGACAGTGGTATCCCTGTGGAGATGGCCGATAGTGACAGGAAGAGAACAGATAATGTTCTATTTCTCCTTCCAGGTGCTGATTACAGGGTTGTGCTTTGTGAAAATTCAGCAAGCTCTGCACTTCTCGTGTGCTTTTGGAAACTTTCTTTTCAATAACAAGGGTTGAAAATGTATAGGCATGTCTAAACAGTGCCCTTCAGTTTTAGATCTGGTTGTATGAAATGGCTGATGATTCTCCTTAGAACCATTATTTTTTAAACCTTTTATTTGGAGATAATTATAAATTCACAGAAAATGCAAACTGTAGTACAAAGAGGTCCCATGTAGCCTTCACTCTGTTTCCCTGAATAGTTACATTTTATATAATTATATTATAATACCAAAACCAGGAAATGGACCTGGGCACAATGTGTATGTGTAGTTCTACTTCCTGTAGAGTCCTGTAATGACCCTGCTAGATTCCTATAATGACCCTTACAGAAAGACAGAACCAATTCCCTGCTACAAAGATCTCTCCTGCTACTCAGTCATAGCCATACCCAACCCTCTCTGCCCCATTATTCCTAAGCCCTGGTACCACTGATCTGTAAAGTTTGCCTTTTTGCAAATGCTATAAATGGAATCGTACAGTATGTGACCTTTTCAGAATGGCTTTTTAAAATTAGCATAATGCCCTTGAGATTCCTCCAAGTTGTGGTGTGTATCAATAGTTTGTTCTTTTTTATTGCTGAGAAGTATTCCACAGTAAGATATACTACAGGTTAGCCATTTACTTAATTGAGGGACATTTTGGTTGTTTCTGGTTTTTGGATATTACAAATAAAGCTGCTATAACAATCATGTATAGGTTTTTGTGCAGATGTAAGTTTCCATTTCTCTGGGATAAACATCCAGGAATACACTTGCTAGGTTGTATGGTAAATGTATGTTTTTTTTTTATTTTAGAACTTGCCAGACAATTTTCCACAGTGGCGATACCATTGTAGATTCCCACCAGCAGCGTATAAGCGATCAAGTTTCTCTGCATCCTCACCAGCATTTAGTGTTACCACTATTTTGCAGTGATACCTCATTCTGATCTTTATTTTAATTTCCCTAATGGTTAGTCATAGTGAACAACTTTTCATGTGCTTATTTTCTATTAATATATCCTCTTCAGTGAAATGTTTCTTCCTGTTTTCCACCCTCATTTTGCTTATTTTTGCTATTTTGCCCTAATTAATTCCCTTGATATTTTTAGCTTCTCCTTACAATAACTAAAAATATTGCTCCTGTTTCAGTATCTACAGGCTCTTTTGTTTGCTACTAATGAATTATTCTTCCCACTGGGTCCAAAGAGCCTCTGTTTCCTCCCATTTTTTACATTGCTCTATCCTTTGTTCTGTCTGGAAAGTATTTCCTAGACTCTCTACCTCCTTTGTGCTATAGTTACTGATGGAACTTCAAAGTCCTAAGGGACTCAGATCAAATGACAGATCTTCCAGGAAGCCCTGGCTTTTCCTACCAATATACATAATCACTAGTTCTTTAAGTTGGCACAATACTTTAAAAAATAGATCCCAGTGGCACCCTGGCAGACACTGTGGTGCCCTGCCCATATGGCACTTGGCATTTCCTTGCATACTGACTTCTGTGCCAGCAGCCACTCCTCCCTGTCTGAGACTTTCTTTTACTTCCAGAGGCTCCCTGCCTGGGCAGAAGTGCTGGGAGTAGCCTTCAACCAATGGTGAATAAACACCCCAGCTTCTCCCCTTACTTGGCATTATTGACTGCCCAGGTTTCCCAGGTGGGATTAAGCCCCAGTTGCCCACAGTGATAACTGGCTTGTTACCACACCTTTTATTGGCTGTTGTCCCTGTCCCACTTTCCTCCTTTCCTTTCTGATATTTTCAGAGGTCCCCTCCTGTACATTCAGATAATTTTCTAAGGTTCTGTTTTGAGGGAACCCAAAAGTAGGCAACAAGTATTACCTTCTCCTATGATTAATAGTAAACCCTGTACCTGCGGTCTTCCTACTAAACTGAAAACTTTTAGCAGTAGGAAAATAAGAAGACAGAGAGCAAACCAAGAGGCTTTCCTGACAGAGAATAGCAAGTTCAAAGGCCCTGATGCCAACATAATCTTGGTATGCTCAAGGATCAGTGTGAGATTAGTGGGGCTGGAATAAAGAGTTCAGGGTAAAAATGACTGTAGCTGGAGATGAGCTTATATGGGCCAGTTCTAGCTTTCCCCTTCTTCAAAGAGAGGATGAGAGTGAGAAAGAACGAATGGGCTGAAGAGAATTCTTATGGCCTAATGACTTTGGAAATGTAATATTTTCCATTAGTGTCATCACTGCCTAATGGATCTTAAATATATTATCAGTGTACACAGTCCTGGTATTTTAATATTACTAATACAGATAGTCAAACTAATTAGAAACCTTAGGATCTTCTTGTTAAATAGAAAATTGGATACTTGAACAAGGTTCCAGGTTATATATTTATTCGTTAAACAGGTATGAAGGCAGCATGTATTGGTGGATTCTGGACTGTGGAGGGGTCAAAATGACAGCCTGTGAGTTGGGCAGGGATGCTCGTTATTTTCAGGCTGGGATGTCCTAGTTACTGAATTTTAGTTAGACCTTACTTCTGTTGCATTCTTATGTTATTAATATCAAAGGTGAAACCACCTAAATCTTGACATAAATCCTCTCAAAACCAGGGGATAAGATCATTGGCCTCAACCAGCTGTATCTGTGACCAGCGGCCATTAACCTTTTCTGCAGAGCTAAAAAGCAGATTTCATTCTTGACCTGAGACATCGCCCTATATCACAGAATTGATCAAAGTCTGAAAGACTCAGTGACTTTGAGGAGTGGAATGTTCTCTGGAGATCAAGTTGAAAGGTCTCCAAATCCATTTACTTCTGACTGAAGATAGACTGTCAGGATTTAAGTTATGCCATGAGTTTGAAAAGGCGTTCAACATTACTAATCACCAGGGAAATGCAAATCAAAACCACAGTGAGCTATCACCTCACCTGTGAGAATGGTATTACTAAAAAGTCAAGAGATAACAAATACTGGTGAGGATTTGGAGGAAAGGAACTCTTAACGTACAGTTGGTAGGAATGTCAATTGGTACAGCTACTGTGTAAAACAGTATGGAGGGTCCTCTAAAAATGAAAAAAAAATTATATGATCCAGTATTCTCACTTTTGTGTATATATCCAAAGGAAATGAAAGCAAGATATGGAAGAGATATCTGTACTCCTATGTTCATTTTAATGTTATTCACAATAGCCAAGACATGGAAACAACATTATTCATTGACAGATTAAGTGGATTATACACACACACACACACACACAGGAATATCATTCAGCCATCAAAAAGAAGGAAATCCTGCCATTTGAAACACTGATGGGCCTTGAGGGCATTAGGTTAAGTAAAATAAACCAGACAGAGAAAGACACATACTGTATTGTTATAATTTGGAGTCTAAAAACATGGAACTAACAGAGAATAAAGTGCTGGCTGCCAAGGCCTGGTCTGGGAAAAATGGTGAGATGTTGGTCAAAGGATACAAAGTTTAAATTATAAGATGGATAAGTTCTGGGAGTCAAATGTATAGCATGGTGACTCTAGTTAACAATACTGTATTGTATACTTGAAAGTTTCTAGGATAGTAGGGATTTCTCACCATAATAACAACAAAATGATAATTATGTGAAGTGAAGGATGTGTTAATTTATTGTGTAAACATTTTGTAATATACACATGTATCAAATCATATTATACACTGTACACTCACACAATGTAATATGTCAATTACATCTCAATAAAGATAGAAAAAAAAGCCATGCTATAAACAGAGAAAAGAAACGTGAATACAGTAAGTCCATCTTGGCATCTTCCATATATGCATTTTCAGGAAGAAAATATCTAAGAAGGGATAATTCATTTACATTAGACTAGCTTTCTCTCAGTTATATTCTTTTATTTTGTCTCCCTGTTATCATGTCTGCTTAACAAATTGCCCCCAAAACTAAGTGGCTTGGAAGAATAGAAGAATTTATTTTGCTCATAAATTATCAATTTGGGCAGGGCTCAGTGGGGAATAGCTATTCCTGATTTGTTTGGCTTCTGCTGGAAAGGGGACTGGATGCTAGAATCATCTTAAGGCCCTCTCCCTCAGATGGCTAGTGGTTGATGCCAGAAAAATGCAAATAGCTAGGGCTGGCAAGGCCGGAGCTCTGCAGGCATGCCTCTCATCTCTACAGGTGGTCTCCACGTGGTCCCCCTGAACTGCAGCTCCAGTGTAGCTGAACTTCTTACTTATTGGCTCAGGGCTGTCAAACTGCATATCCTAAAGGACTGTGTCAGGCAAATTCATATTGCCTTTTATTACCTGGCTTCAGAAATCACGCAGCAAATCTGCCAAAGTCTGTTGACATTGTAGGTCCACCAGACTCAAGGGGAGGAAACACAGATCCCAATTCTCAATGGAGGAGTGTCAGTGTCACATTGTAGGAGGAGCATGTGGAATATGATCTGTATTGGTTTGACTCTCTTTAGAAAACACTGGCTGCCATATTTTGCTTTCTCTAATAATGTGCTGAACTACAGACCTATGAATTCTCTTTCATTGTCCAGTAGGCAAAATAACTCACTCCTTTCAAGGCCTGAGCCCGGGTCCTTGAACAGAACTGGAAATGATAAAAAGATTAAGAGAACACTCATATTACATACCATACCCAACGTTTTGCACCACAGCGTTGAATTGGAATCAGGTATCACTGAGTCTGAATCTCAGTTCTGCCATTTTCAACTTATATTTCTTCATCTTTCAAAAAGTGTGTAATCCTTATCTCAGAGTAGTCATGGTGATTAAATGGGATAGTTTAATATCTCTGCCCATATAGCTACTAGGTTTAGAAGGGGATGGTAGTGATAGAAGTTAATATGATAGTGGAGATAGAAATTAATAGTGGTAATAGCAGTGAAGTATTTTTTAAATGTCTATTTTGTATCATCTATAGATTTTCTTCTGCTGTTTCCCCAAATTCCACCATTAATAGGCATCTTTTAGTTTTTTATACTCCCAAGCTCATATACATGGGTGCTTAGAAACTCAGGTGTATCTGATGAGTGCACATTGATTTGACTTAAACAGAATCAAACCAAGCTGTCTCTAAAAATAATACCTCAGTTCTGTTCTTGGTTCAGCCAATGAATTACTGAGGAACTTGGCATTGGTAAGCTTTGTTTGTTCTGCACAATTATAACACTGCTTTAGGGTTGGTCTCCTCCATTTGTAGACAACCTGTGTTTAGGATCATTGGCAAAAGTCTTTCACTAGCAGTGAGTGTATGGCATATGGCTTCCAGTGGGAGACCCCTGCCCTCCAGTGAAGCCTGTGAGCCTACTCGTGGCCCCTGCACTCTCTCTTTCCATTGATGGCCCTAATGGTGCCTGCTCTCTCTGCTCCTCATTTAGCATGAAACCTCAAACTCTCTCACGGCCTCTCTTGCACTGCTGTCTTCAACTGTTCACTGCTCTCACTTCCCAGCTCTGCATTTCAATGAAAGCTTGTAGAATCTTTGAGGGCATGTGATGTGCATCTACTTCATTAATTCTTTCAACCACAAATATATGCTTAACACTCACCACCGGCCAGGCAATGGTCTCAGCCCTGGGAATTCACAGTGAGTTACACAAACTCCCTGTCTCAGGCTAGGTTCCCTGAGAAGCAGACCTGGTGACATGAATGCGTGTGTGAGTAGTTTATGTGGGAGTTGATGTCAGGAATCACCAGTAGAGGAGCTGGGAAATTGGTTAGCAAAGGGAGGGGCAAACAAGGGGTATGTTTTCCAGCAGATTAAACACCAAGGACAACTGGGGATCAATCCTGCACGGAACCCTGGGAATCAATGCAGAATACATTCCTCAGAATTACTCCACCCAAGGTGTGAAGGAGCTGGGGTGTTTGTGCTCCCATCCATCCCATCAGCGTTGCTCACAGGAAGGGCATTGCATTAGTTTCTGAGCCTTTCTGCAGAAGTGCATTCCAGCAGCTAGAGAGCTTTTAGGCAAATAATTGTATGTGATAAAAGATGGGCCAGTGTGAACTGAAATAATGAGTCGAGGAGGTGTGTTAGTTTCCTAGGGCCACTGTAATAAGGCATCACAAACTCAATGGCTTAGAACAACAGAAATCTATTATCTCAAAGTTCTGGAGGCTAAAATCAAGGTGTAGGTAAGGCTATGTGGGAGATTCTTCTTTGCCTCTTCCTATTCCTAGCTTCTGGTGGCCTTTTGGCAGTCATTGACATTCCTTGGCATGTAGGTACATCACTCCAGTCCTGGCTGCACTCAGTGATCTCCCATTGTCCCCACTTTGTCTTGTTTCTGTGTATGTCTCTCTCTGTGTCCCAATTTCCCCTTTTCATAAGGACACCAGTCCCATTGGATTAGTGACTTCATTTTTACTTGATTGTCTTGGTAAAGATTCTATTTCCAATAAGGATACATTCTGAGACGCTAGGGGTTGACTTCAGTGTATGTTTTTTTAGAGATACAATTCAACCCATAACAGGAGACAAGAATGGAGTGCTGGCAGCATCTGATGTAGTCTCTGCTTTAAAGAGCTTGTAGTCTAGTGCAGGAAAACCAACAAGAAAGAAAGAAAGAGATACAGTATATTTGAGGGTCATAAGTGTGATGGAGAAAAATAAAGAAGGGAAGTTGGGTGCTTCTTTGTAGCTTCATAAAGCCTCAGTCTGTTTCTACATGCAAGTCAGGGGTCAATAAATGTTTGTGAGTGTCATGAATGAATGTGTAAATATGGGGAGTGTTACTGTCCACATTACTATTCACTGGATGTTTAATATCCATCAATAGCCATCCAATTAGTGTACTGGGTCTCTGTGGAGCATTTGTGTCTCTTGTTTGTTTAATGGTTTATTTACTCAGAAAGGACTTCTAGCAGCTCCATATGTTGAATGTTCAGATCCAGTAAAGTGATCAATTAGAAGTAAATTGTAATCCCTCTGGAGAGTTATTTTGAGGAGGAAGGGTTAACATTTTGATACATACGTGTATATTAGGTGCCTCCAACTGCTCCACAAAAAGCAATTTTGTAAAACATTAGCCTTAAGGTGGAATGTCAACACAGAAATAGTCTCCTAGTTTACTTAAGGTAGACACAGTGATATCTCTATTCATCTCATGAAATTCTTATTTGGTGCATTTAGTTTCCTTTATTTTTTAACGCGTAATTTCTTTTTAGCAACTCAGCAATGGACATTCTAAGCATTGAAGTATTAATTATATAAAAATTCCCTGTCTTTGTTTCAGTGTCACAGTAATAAAATTAGAGCAATAAAAACTTTCTAACTCTGTGTATTAAGGGGAGAATATGACATTAGTCCTAAACAATGGGAATAATTGACAGGTGTTGTCAAAAATACTGTAGCAGGAAAACCACCTTCCTAATCTTCTTTGTTTCTTTGACTAATTACCAGTTACAAAAAAAAAAAAAAAAAGGAACAGGCCTGGGCTATAATCCCTTTCTGTTATTAATTGGAAAAGAGACTGTTTTAATTGTATTTTGACAGTCTTTTACCTAAACTGTTAACACTTCCTTTACATTATTAGGTTAAGTCATCCGTTGTGGTCATTGGTGACTGGGTATCCTCTCTCAGCTCCTCCAATCTGGCTCCCTGGGCTGTGTTCCCTGAGACCCCTGAGGTTCCACTCCACATTGGTCTTAAAGATACAGTGTGGTGGTTTTTGAAAGCTACTAAGCACAGTGTGAATGACAGTGCTTCCAATTAAACCTTCAAGGTTTTATATTGGTGTTAAATAGGCTGCCACTGGGGTTTGGTTGCTTCTGATAAATGTAGAACTAAGGGAACTGCAGGGTATATATAGAGATGATCTTTTTAACCAATATAATGAAGGTAAAAGATTGAGTGCACTGCTCTTTTTCTTGCTTGAGTTAGAATAGAAGCATTGTAAGTGATACTCTTAAACACCTGAACCACAGTGAAAGTACCTACCGCCTTCAGTTAACTGTGTTAATTATTGGCAATGCATATATTAAAATGAAAAGACAGGTGATCCAGTCTTCTGGGTTGATTTTATATTCAACAAGATTACATAGTAAAGTGTCATTTAATGATTGTCCTTCCTCCCCATTGCTTTTACCACTCTCTGTGTGGCCTGTGTGGAGAGCCAAGCAGCTTTCTCTAATAGTCGTGCATACTCAAAGCTCAAAGACCAAAAGGACTGCAGCAGAGCTGGCCCTGTACCCCTCGGTGCCCTGCCCATATCCCTGGGTCTCATCCTCCCCTGCATGCTGACTGCTTCTCACTGTAAGCACCTCTGACTGTCCTCTTGAGGACATTCTCTGGCAATGGAAACCAGGCTCACCCCATTCATAAGGCATGTGAGTGGTCTGGGGAAGTCGGTCTCCATGGGGGAAGACTTCAGTCTTCTTCTGTCAAATGAGACAATGAGTGAGGTGTGCTCTACACTCCCCCCAGATATCCTCTGTGGATGGAGCTCCAGTTGGTCACAATGATAACCTGCCTGAAATGTACCCAGCATTGGCTTCCTTTCTTGTCTTGTCTACCTATCTGCTCTCTTACTGATGTTTCCTGGGATCACCCCCCCAAAAAAACTACTGATATTCGCATTCTACTGTTATCATCATTATGAAGATTTTAGTGTGTGATGTTTTAAAGATGCTCTTTAGCCTTTATAATTGCACTTTCCTTCTTTTCTTAAAGCAATATTCATAGCTTGTCCAGATTTTTCCTGGAAACGTTTTAATATTGTTTAAAAAAAACAGCTCACTGTTCTTACATCAGCATGGTTCTCTCCTCTAACCCCATAAGGAGTTTTCAAGTTCTCCCTTCTGTAGGTTTAACTAAACCACTTGCTTCACAATCTAGAGGTTAAGTGAAATAGCCCAAGTCACACAGTTAGGTTCAAGTTCTGTTATCCTGACTAGAATTTCCTGCCCGGCCCCCGGGATACACAACCTACCAACAGTTGGGATACTGGGTAGCCCAATGGCAACTGGTTTGGTTGGAAGTAGTTAAGTTCTTTTTTTCCCTTAAATAGCACAGGGAAAAAGGGAAATGAGTGCCAAGTTCCAGGATGTTGCCTAAGACTACAGCACTTGAGCTTCCTATGGATCAAATGGGTTGGCCCCTTACTTTGTGTGGTTAATAATCTTTCTGCAGTGCTCACTGAAAGGAGGGCAATATTGCTTAAAATTGAGTCTTGTTAATTTAAGGAAGGAGTCTGTATAGTTTCCTAAGTCTTAGAGTTAAAGATATAACATCTTCCAGAAAAATTCAATGAGCTGTCTGTGATCTAAAATAGGATACTGACACACAGATACTATGGTTAAAAAATGTATGAATAATTTTTAAACAATTGGTCCGTGAATAGTGATAGCATAATGGTTTTGCTTTTCCCCTCAAAGAAGTAATTACTGAAATCCTGCTGTGTACAAGTTTTAAAAACTGGTCCCCATGCATGATGGGCCCCAACAAAGCTCAGGACTGGGTGTACTTACTGTATCCCAGAGAAGGGTCTGGTCCCTTCTTTAAGTTTCTGTGCATTGTGGAATTTGCAGAAGTGATTGATACACTCAGGTAAGAGCAACTCATGGGATAAAGGTGAAGATTAATAGGGAGGCTAAGCTCTTACTCAGATGGAGCTCACTTTTACTTCTCCTTTTATGGTCATCATTCAAAACAGGTTTGCCCAAGAAGCATGCCAAAGTGATTTTTGATGATTAGCTATCATATAGGAAAATAAAAGAAGATAATTATTCTGTCCTTTATAGAACTGTTTCAACATAGGACCAGAATTTACAGATACTACAAAATCCAAATATTAGGTTGTCTCTCCCTCTACCAAGTTACATGTCCACCAAGGCCATGGAGATGGAATTGTCAAGGATTAAAGATAGACACTCACAGAAACTGTTTCTGTAATTTGTCCCTTTGGGTATGGTTGATAGGGGGATAAAAAAAAGAACAAAAGTAAATGCTTGTGGCCAGTATTACAGTAACATGTTCCCTCTGACAGAGAAGGCCTTGGGGTGGACAAAAGTGTGATATTATCAGGGAAAACATGTAGAAACAGAACTCTCACATAGGGTATATCCTATATACCTCTCTATATATCTGGAATATAGACTTCATTTTAGAAGTCACATACCTGGCTTTATTGTCTTGTGATTCAAAGTGTACAGCCAGAAGTATTGGAACCACCTGGATCCCTCCCCAGGTTCCTGAATCATAACCTGAATTTTAACAAGATACCCAGTGCTCTCCAAAGTTGAGGAGCATTGCCCTATAGACTAGACCTGTGCTGTCCAGCATAGTAGCTACTAGTCAACTGTGGTTATTAGCACTTGTAATGTGGCTAGTCCAAACGGAAACAGGCTGTAAGTGAAAAATAAACACCAAATTTCAAAGACTTAGTACAAGAAAAACAATGTAAAATATCTCAGTAATTTTTATATTAATTATATAAAATGATAAAATTCTGTATATTTGGGTCAAATTAAATATATTTTGTACAAACAAGTTTACCTGTTCATCATTGCTTGTTTAATGTGGTTGCTAGAAAATATGTAACTACGTTGTTGGCTGGCCAAGATGAATAAGCTCCCTACAGCCTGTCTCTCCTACTGATTTTACAATAGCAAAAGGATTAGGGATTGAAGTCTGAACATGATTAATGACCCATATGGGGATGGAGCTGAGGAATGGGCTATGGGACTTGAGTTTCATTTTTTCTTTCTACTCTTTTGTCACCCAACTTTGACCTGAGGAAGGGAAAAATCTCAGAATTGTGTGGCAGATGCTGAAAGCAAAAACTTAAGGGGAAATCCCCTCTTTTTTACTAAAGGACTATAAAAAATGACCTCTGCATGATGCAGATTGTGAAGGAATCCTCCCATCTTCTTTTTTCTCTCCTTTCTCTCCTAACGTTACCCAGCCAGCCTGGTGACTGACCTGTAATTAGGTGCTGGTACAGGGACCTAAAACCTTGAGAGATGTATTGTCCTTCTAGCCAGAAGAACTAGAAAAGAATCTCCTGTTGTCTAAACCATGTTCACAATCTTTTCCTTTACCACTTACTCACAAAGCAGCCTCATTTACACAGAACTACCAACATTATTGGAGTGGGGGTAGCTAAATACCTGAGAAGGCTCTATCTTTCCGGCTAGATAAACCAGGAAAAGTTGTCTCTGGAATCAGACAATGTGGGAGAAAACCCAGAGAAGAGAGAGCTGAGAAATGGATCTCTGAATACTGGACATATAAGGTCATAACTCTTGGAATCGCTAAAGCTGAGTATAGGCAGCATATCTCCTCCAAAGCCAAGTAAAGACTTTGAGGACTGAAACACAATATAAACTGTGACCCAAATCTCAGGCTATCTTCTGAGCAGAGCATGCCCTAGGCAGACCAAAATAACATAGCAAGACTTTGGAAACAGTGCTGACGTTGGGACCATCACCACTGAGATGAAACTTCTTGGCAGTATGAAGCTAATCATACTGATTACAGTTTTTTTTTAATGAACATTCTCCAGAGGACTTCAACAGGACCTAGAAACTTACAAGTTAAAAAATATCCTGGACATAATCCAAAACTATGTGACATTTTCAGAATCACAAAAATCTGACAGATACTTAAGGGAAAACACAAAAAGTAGATGCCAAACACAAGGTGACCTCAGTCTTGGTCAAAGACTGAAAAGTAGGCATTAGAACCATCTTCAATGAGATGAAGTTAATGCTCTTGAAAGATGATAGTTCTCATCAGAGAAATAGGAATAATAGAAGTTTTCAAATGGAAATTTGAGAGCTGAAAAATATGACAAGCCAAAATTTAAAACTACACTGGACAGACACTAAAACAGAATAGAACTGAGAGAACAGAATCCAATAGAAATTAAGTAATTTAAAGAACACAGAGAAAAGACCTAAAAATTTTAACAGTGTCTTTTAACACAATACAAGACATCAACAGGCCTAGAATTCATGTCATTGCAGTCCCAGAAGGGAAAAAGGGAAGGAGAAAGAGTTTTGTACCAAAAAAAGTTTTTTGTTTGAAGAAATAATGAATGAAAACTTTCCATATTTGTCAAAATTCAAGAGGCTCAGTGAATCCAAAAAAGGGTACACGCTAAGAAAGCAGTTCTCAGATGCATGATAATCAAACTATGGAAACCAAAATAAGAAAAAAGTTGATAGTAGCTTGACAGTACCTAAGTAACACAATTCAAATGACTACAGATATCTCGTCAAAAACCGTGGAGGCCAGCAACCTGGAATGACATTCTGTAAGAGCTGAAAGAATAACATTAAAAAAAAACTGTCTACATGGAATCCTATATCCAGAGAAAATATCTTTTGGAAACTAAAAATATTGTCAGTCAACTTGACCCCATTGACTTAAACAGAACACTCCACCCAACAACAGAAGAATACATATTCTTTCCAGGTACTCATGGGACATTCACCAAGATAAATCATATTCTAGGCCATAAAATAAACCTTAACAAATTTAAAAGAATTGAAATCATATGAATCAAGTTGGAAATCAATAGCAGAGAGATATCAGGGAACTCTCCAATATTTTGAAATTAAACAACACACTTTTAAAAACACCCCTATGAATTATAGGCAGAAAAAGTAAAACAAAGACCAAAGGTCTAATGGGACAAATAGAAAAACAGTTAGCAAGGTGATGGACTTAAATTTAATAATTATTGGTAATAACATTAAATATAAATGATATAACTCCCCTTCCCCCATTAGAAGGCAGAAATTTTCATATTTGTGAAAAAAATCAAGATCCAACCGTATGCTGCCTATAAGAAACACATTTTAAAGACAAATACTCAAATTGGATTTATGTCAAAGGTTGGTAAATGTTTTATCATGCTAATAATAAGCAAAGCAAGATAAAGTGGCTCATTACTATCAGACAAATTAAAAATCAGAGCAAAGAATATACCAGAGATTAAGAAGGTCACTTCATAATGATAAAGGGGTAACCCCCTCATGAGGACATAATAACCAAAAAGATTTACTCACTTAATAATAGAACTTCAACATACGTAAAGAAAAAAACTGATAGAACTGAAAGGGCAAATCGAGAAATCCACAATTATATCAGAGTTCTCAATGTTCTGTCTCAACAATTGTTTGGCTACCCAGGCAGAAAATTAGTATAGAGAAGACTTCAACAAAACATTCTTTGCAGGTGTCTATGGAACATTTACCAAGACAGACTATATTCTGGATCATAATACAAGTCTCAGTAAATTTGAAAGGGTTAAGGTCATACTAAGTAAGTCATTACAATGGAATTAAATTAGAAATTAATAATAGAAAGATCTTGGTAAAATTCTTACATATTTGGAAACCAGATAACACATCTACATAGCCCAAGAGTTAAAGAAGAAATCAAAAGGGAAATCAGAAAGTATTCTGGACTGAATGAAAAAATGAAAAGACAACAAATCAAAATTTGTAGGATGTTGCTGAAATGTACTTAGGGAGAAATTTATAGCATGTGTAAGCCCTTGCTTCAGAGAAGAAGGAATACCTCAAATCAATTCCTTCAGCTTGCATTTTAAGAAGCCAGAAGACAGTGAATTAAAACAAGGTAAGCAGAAGGAAAAAGTGAAATCAATGTTCAAGTCCAAGAAGTCAAAAACAGAAAAACACTAGAGACAATTAATGAAATCAAAAGCTGGGCCATGGTGATAACAATAGAATGGATAAATCTCTAGCCAGAGTGAGCAGGAAAAAAATAGAGAAGGTGCAATCTATCAATATCAGGAGTGAGAAAAATGACACCATTACATATCGTACATACCTTTAAAAGATAAGGTAATATTATGAACAACTTTGTGCTAATAAGTTAGACAGCCTAAATGAAATGGACAAATTACTTGAAAGACCCAAACTATGAACACTAACTCAAGAAGAAATAGATAACCAGAACAGTGCTGTACCTGTAATTAAGATAATTATTTTATTATAATGATTTAAAGAAACTGAATTCTAGTTAGAAGCCTTCCCACAAGGATAAATCCAGGCCCAGATGGCTTCACTGGTGAATCTGTGAACATTTGAGGAAGAAATAATACTTATTAATACTTATTCTAGACAAATTCTTCCAGAAAATAGAAGAGGTAATATTCCTCAACCCATTCTCTGAGGCAACCATAACCCTGATAAAAAATCAAAATACATTATAAGAAAAGAAAACTATAAGTATCCCTCCCTTAGGAACATAGAGGCAAGTTTTTTTAAAAAAGACATTAGCAATTTTAAATCAACAATTTTGAAAAATAGCTAATACCTCAGAATGAAAAAATAAAGCCAAAGGCATCACACTCTCTGATTTAAAACTAAAGTACAAAGCTATGTAATAAATAGTGTTACATTGACATAAAAACAGATGCATAGGTCAATGGAACAGAGTAGAGACCTCAGGAATAAACCCACACATATATGGCCAATTAATTTATGAAAAGGAGACAGAAATATACAATGGGGAGAGGGCAGTCTCCTCAATAAATGGTATTGGAAAACTGCACAGCTACATACAAAAGAATGAAATTGGATCATTGTCTCGTGCCATGCCATACACAAAAATTAACTCAAAATGGATCAGAGTTGAATTAAAGACCTGAAACCATGAAACTCCTAGAAGAAAACATAGGCAGCAAGGTGCTTGACATAGGTCTAGACAATAATTTTTGGATTTGACACCAAAAACAAAGGCAACAAAAGTAAAAATAAACAAGGGGGACTGGGTCAACCTAAAAAAGTTTCTGCACAGCAAAGGAAACCATCAACAAAATGAAAAGGCACCTACCATTGAGAGAAAATATTTGTGAATCCCATATTATAAATATATAAGGTCATATATTTGCAATATATAAAAGGAGAAAATATCCAAAATATATAAAAAACTGATACAACTCAATAGATAGATTAAAAAATGGGCAGAGGCGTATGGAGCTCGCCGGGCAAGTTGCAGCCCTGGCGCGCCCCCGCCCGCCCATGCCCCCTCACCGGCCTCTGGGCGCTTTGCCGCAGTCATTAATAAAGAAGGTCGCCAAGCTCACCCTTCCAAAAAAAAAAATGGGCAGAGTATATGAATAGACATTTTTAAAAGATGGCCAACAGACACATGAAAAGATGTTCAACATCACAAATCATCAGCAAAATGCAAATCAAAATCACAATGAAAATATCGTCACACACCTGTTAGAATGGCTGTTGTTAAAACAAGAAATAAGAAGTATTGGCAAGGATGTGGAGAAAAGGGAACTTTTGTGCACTATTGGGAATGTAAATTGGTGCAGCCACTGTGAAAAACAGTATGGGGCTGCTCAAAAAAATTAAAAATGGAACTATCATTTGATCCAGCAATTCCACTTCTGGGTATTTATCCAAAGAAAACAAAGACACTAACTCTAAAAGATATATGCAGCCTCATGCTCACTGAAGCATTATTTACAATAGCTAAGATATGGAAACAACCTAAGTGTCCAGCAATGGATAAGGAAACATGGTAGATATACACAGTGGAATATTATTCAGCCATACAAAAGAAAATTCTTTCCATTTGTGACAACGTGGATGGATCTGGAGGGCATTGTGCTAAGTGAGATAATTCAGACAAAGACAAAGACCATATAATCTCACTTATATGTACAGTCTAAAAAAAAAACAAAAAACAAAACCCAAACCAAAGAAACAAACAAGCTGAGTTCACAGATACAGAGAACAGACTGGTGCTTGTCAGAACTGGTTGGGAGTGGGGTGAAATGAGTGAAGGGAGTTGGAAAGAACAAATTCCCAGCTATAAAATAAGTCATGGGGATGTAATGTACAGCATGATGACTAGTTAATAATACTGAATTGTATATTTGAAAGTTACTAAGAGTAGATGTGAAAAGTTCTCATCACAAGAAAAATAAATTGTAACTATGATGATGGATATTAACTAGACTTATTGTGGAGATCATTTTACAGTATAAACAAATATTGAATGATTATGTCATATACCTGAAACTGCTATATATGTCAATTATACCTTGAAAAAAATAGTAAATATAAGAAAAGAAAAAAGCAATACCTCATGACCATGTGGATTGTATTCCAGGAATACAAGAATGATTTAACTTTCAAAAGTCAGCTAATTTAATTCACCATATTCAAAAATAGACAAAAATCTTTGTGACTTGGTTAAGCAAAAAATTCTCAGATACGTAAACAAAATCACAAACTGTAAGAGAAAAAATTGATAAATACATCTCCAAAATTCAACTTTTGGTCTTTTAAAGACCATTAGAGACTGCAAAGTTATGGACAAGGAGAAAATATTTTCAAATAAAATATCCCAGAATGAACATTTATCCACAACACATAAAGAACATCTAAACTCATTAATAAGAAAACAAACAGCCCAATAATAAAATTTGCAAAATATTTGAACAGACACTTCACTAAAGAAGATATGCAAATGGTACAAAAGCACATGAAAAGATGTCCGACATCATTAGCCTTTAAGGATTTGCAAATTTAAACTACAATGGGATACTACTCCATACCTATTAGAACAGTGACAATAAATAAAAACAACAATACTAAGTGTTGATGAAGATATCCCATAACTGGACAGATCAATTGCTTCTGCAAATGCAAAATGGTATAGCCATTTGGAATACAGCTTCAAAGTTTCTTACAAAGTTGATCATGCATTTACTCTATGAATCTCCTAACTGCGTACTTAAGAGAAACAAGAATTTATATTCACACGTAATCCTGTACTCAAAGGTTTATAAGCAGTTTTATTCATAATCTCCAAAATTGGACACAATGAAATATCTTTCAAATGGTGAGAGAATAAAAGGTACATCCTAAAAGAAGACAACTCAACAAAAAATGGAATAAACTACTGGTACTTACCACAAGATGGATAAAGAATTACTTTATGTAATTTTCAATGCTAATTTAAAGAAGCCGGACTCAAAAGGCTACTACTGTATGATTTGTAAAGGTGGGTAAAATGAAGCTAACTAACAATGAGAGTAAACTAAAATAGAGTTGGGGGGCCATGAAGGAAATGGGTTTATGCACATCCTCTTCTCTGAAATTGACAGTTCTTGGAAGAATGTTGAACTTTATATTCTGCCAAACCATAAACATCTTGGAGAAACAATCGCTGCCTGCAAGGAAATGGAACTTTTTGTCTAGTGAAGGGCCTTAGCAACCAATTATGTATAGCAAAGAGTAGGCCACAATGACTAGCCAATTGTAATTATTTCAGAACACCTCATGTAAGGCCCCTGAGTTCCCCTTTTGCCTTTAAAAACCCCAAGCTCTTTTCCCTTTTCAAAGCACACACTTGGGTTTCCTCCCACATCTTTTTTCCCAATTGTAATCCCTACGACACCAAATAAATTCAACTAATCATTTTACAGCTTTGAGGTTTTTTTTTTTGGTTGGCAGATTCCATGTATATGACACCTGGAAAAGGCAAACAAGAAAGAGGGATAACACACCAGCATTTGTCAGGGGGATATGAGTACAAAAGAGGAGAAACAAAGTGTTTGGGAGGCTGGTGGAACCGCTCAGTGTCTTGACACTGGTGGTGGTTACATAACTATATGCATTTGTGAAAGAATAATAGTCCTCAAAGTTGTCCACTTTCTAATTCCCAGACAAATATGTTAGGTTACCTGGTCAAGGGGAGTTAAAGTTACAGACAGAATTAATGTTTCTAATCAATTCATCTTAAAATATGGAGATTATTTTAGATTATCTACATAGTCTCAGAATAATCACAAATGTCCTTAAAAGTGGAAGAGGTTGGTGAAAAAAAGAGGTCACAGTAATGTGAACTCAAAAGAAATCGGCTTGCCTTTGCTGGCTTTGGAGATGGAGAAAGGGGGCCATAAGCCAAGATTTGGGAAGCCTCTGGAAGCTGGAAAAGGCAAGGAAAGTGGTCCTATCCAGAGCCTTCAAAAGGAACGCATCCCTATCAGTGCTTTAACTTTAGTCCAGTGAGAATACTGTCACATTTCTGATTTGCAGAAAAATAAAATGACACATTTAGGTTGTTTAATCCACTAAATTTACGGTATTTTGTTATAACAGCATTAGAAAATTAATACAGCATTCATTTGCCAACACTTACATAATTACTTACCCAAAAGAAGTGAGCTTTACTTAATGAAAATTTAAAAATAAATTGAAAACCTTTAAGGCTGCATATGTGGCTTACAGTGTATTTCTATTGGACAGCACTGGTCTAGACTATTTCAGGAGTAAAGAACACTTTTTTATCTTGAGTATCTGGCACCATGGCTGATGTGAAACATCATAACTGTGAAACATGTACAAATTAGACTCATGTGAATTAGAAAAGTTTGCTAATATTGTGCCCTACTTATCTTTTCCAGCTTATCCTCCAGCACCCTAGAAGCATGAAGATCCCTCAGCATTCCCTCTGATACATTCTCCTCTTCCTGACTGATTCCTGTGCCTTCTTGGAGCAAAGGAAGATGTATGTATATTCATTTTTTGTTTTAAAGTGAATGTGAAAACAAGTGTTGCCGGGCAGCTGCATCTAGGGGGGTCTATCCCTGTGCACTAGGTGAAACCTCAACCTGAATGGGGGAAGAGTTCTTCACTCTGAATGAGAAATAATTCTCTAGCAGGTCAGGTGAGTGTAGGTAAGGAAGGAATTCATTAAAATGAGAGTAGCAGGAAATGGCAGCTGCCACGCAGGTAGCAGAGAGCAAGGAGCCTGGAGCAGGAGAGAGAGAGTGAAGACCTGTGCTAAAGTCTAGAAAATAGAATGAAATAGTGAAGTAACAAAGATGCTTACCACTGGAAGAGCGCAGAGACAAAATGCAGTAAGTTGAAAGAGAGAATTTTTTATTTAAGGCAAAAATACACACTCAAAGAAAGAGGAGTGTGGGCAACCTCAGATAGGCACACTGAAAGGCCGGGGATTCTGTTTTCTAAGGATTTCAAGAATGGGGCAAAGGGCAGTGAGGTGGGGGGCAGGGGTGTAGGCTTGACATGTGGTCTCATGATATCTATTTCCAGTAAAGGACACTATATCTTCTAGATAATTCTGTATGATAAACTTAACACAAGGAATTTATTGGTCTGGTTCTTCTCCAAGATAGTTTACTCTCAGGCAGTAGGGACATACCATTTAGGACTACTTGTCCTGCCCTAAGACAGGTTGTTGACTGATTACTAAAGAATTTGTTAGGAATCTAAGTTCTTAACTCTCTGGCTTTTAGAATGGAATTTTAGCTTTAAGACGGGGTCCCTCCTGTTCTTACTACACTGTTTATATCTTGTCATTTTTCATCATAGGCAGAAGAGAGTTAATCATGATGCTTGTCCCATGTCCCTTCCCTACTTCACAGGTACTTTTTTTACAAACCAAAATTTAGTATATATTGGACAAATACTTGACTGTACTTGAGCTACAGATTATTTGAAATAAGATAGTCAGGTAATGCAAGGCTTCAGTTATCTGCAAAGAGTATGTGAGCACCTTGGATGAAAGGTGCTACAGATTCGAAATATAATTACTCTGCATTGTTTTCTGAACTCGGGCACCTCAGTATTACTGTATTTTTGATCATCAAGTAATTTTCAGTGTTTTATATTCTTTAGAAGAGGTTTAATAATTTTATGTTTTCTGTTTACAAAAGAGGAGACAAGAACTACTCTTAGAAACATCATGTGTAAAATAATTCCATCATTAATGTTCAGAATACAGAAATTTAGAAGGATCCATGAAGACTGTTAATTTCCATGGCAAAAGTTAGCACACAGGGTTAAAGGAAATTCTTCACTTTTTGAAAGAATTTTATACCACTGTTATCCCTTAGAGAAAGGCTATAGACATCCTGAAATTGCAGGTTAAATTTATGTGTGTTCTTTTTTTTCTGGAGAAAAATATACCTTTCATCAGCATCACAAAGAAAACAGTTACTGCCTTAGCAGACCCATAAAAGTCCACTTGTGGAAAAGAAAAGGAAGAGTTATTTCACATATATTGCTTGCATACCGGTTTCCCCAAATGTGTTTTGTAGAACAATGATCCCAAAAGCATTTTCAAAAGGAAAAGGATTTCATGGTGAAATCAGGGGAAATATACTCTACTATGTGTACTTTTGGAGATTTTCTAAAGAATATAGTTGATACACAATATTATATTGATTTCAGATGTACAACATAGTGATTTGGCAATTATATACATGACTAAATGCTTACCAGGATAAGTATAGTTATTATCTGTCAGCATACAATGAAATTACAATATTGCTGACTTCATTCCCTATGCTGTATTTCCATCCCTGTGATTTACTTACTTTATAATTGGAAATTTGTACCTCTTTATCCCCTTTACCTATTTTGCTCATCTTCCCACCTCCTTCTGGAGATTTGCAATATACCTATTTCTATATTTTACATCATAGGCTTTGGTCAAATTTACCTGATAGTTAAAAATCTACCAGACTCTAACTCTTACTGTAGATATATCCTTGGTGCATTGTATAGATAAATCTAAAGCAATATATGTCTTTGTTTTAAATCTTTGTTGAAGCCTCATGTATTTTAAAAATTTACAGCTCTAAATTCTGAAAGAAACCTGTTTATCTTAATGAAAGCTGTTTATACATGAATGAAGAGTGATATTTTACCTTGTGAATGATTTTGGCTAAGTATCAGTCTTTAATACCTACTGAAGGGAGATATTCTCATTTAAGAAGGAACTAGGACTTTATTTTAACTGGATCCAACAGTCAAAAATCAAACAAAACATACCCGCTGTATTATTGTTTCTTCCTTTTACATTTCATAGAAAGCTTGGTGGTCTAAATTACTTTCTATGTCCTGGGATGTTTCAAGCACTTGATTCATGATCTCATTTAATCCTTATAACACAATGTAGTATTATACAGATGCAGGATCCCAGGTTCAGAGAGGTTAACTAAAACAATTTTTGTAATTGGCTTTATTGAGATACAATTCACATACCATAAAATTCTCACTTTTATCCCCATGATAAGAAACCCAATACCCATTAGCAGTAAATCCCATTCCCTTCTCTCCTCTAGCTCTAAGCATCCCATAATCTACTTTGTCTCTATGGATTTGCTCATTCTGGATATATAAATAGAATCACCTTGTGACTGGGCTTTTTAATACAATGTGCTCCACGTTCATTCATGTTGTGGCTTGTGTGAGTACGCCATTCCTCTTTATGACTGAATAATATTCCACTGTGTGGATATGCCACCTCTTATCCAGTCATCAGTTGATGGACATTTGGGTTGTTTCCACTTTCCAGCTATTATGAATACTACTGCAGTGAACACTGTGTCCACATTTTTATGTGGACACATGTCAGTTCATTCAATATATATGAAGGAATAGAATTGTTGAGTCATATTGTAACTCTAAGTTTGACTTTTGAGGAACTGCCTGACTATTTTTCTCAGCCAAGATTGAATGCTGTCAGTCAAGCTCAGATCTGTTGTTGGGTCCCTCCAGTGTTCTTCAATTCAGTTATTTAATTTTTCAATTCCAGAATTTCTATTTGGTTCCTTTTTCTCATCCTATCTCTTTATTGATGTACTCTGTTTAAAGAGACACCATTGTCACACTTTAATTCTTTAGACATAATCTCCTTTACTTCCTTAAAGATATAATAATTGACTTAAAGTCCTCTTCTTCTGGGCCATTTTAGAGACATTTTCTATTGGCTCTTCTCTTCTTTTGTACAGGTTCTCTTCTGGTTCCTTTGCATGTCTCGTAATTTAATGTTGTAATCTGAACAATACAGATATCATATGGTAACAACTCTGGTATCCCCCCCTCCCCCCCCTTCCTCTCCTATTTATTGTTGCTGTTTTTTGTTGTTTTTCTCATTGCTGCTTATCCATTCAGCAACTTTCCCAGACTAAAACCATAGATTCTATATTCCCGGCAGTGGGTTCTCTGAGTTCTCTGCTAGCTTTTAAAAATATTCTTGTTTTTATTGTTAATATTGGGACCTAGGGTTCACCCTGGGTCAGTATACTTCAGTGGTCAGATTTCCTTAATTGCCTTGAGCCAGTGCTTATTCCTTGCACCTTTTGCCATTGGGAATTTGTTTGAAGCACACCGTCAGATCTCAGGGGTAATAGGAATTAGCCTTATTTTTCACTTCCTGTTTGCTCAGGGCTTTACGGTCAGAGGTGAATGACTGGGCTTCTTCCCTCCTCAGGTCTTTCTGGGGCCTAGGGACATCCCTGGTTATGGGCATAGCCCTGCATGTGTGCACAGTCTTCTAGAGCCTCAGAAATATGTCAGCTTTCTGAAGTTCCGTATGGTCATTTAGTTTGCCAGTTGTTTTAAAAAATGTTGGTACAGGTTCTTGTTTGCCTCAACTGCAGTTAAAGCCTTAGGCAGCTGTGATGTCAACAGCTTTACCAGTAGATTGCTATTGTTTTCACTAATGCCCTGGGGATGGGACATTTTTCACCTGATCTGAGCTTCAAATCAAATAGAAACAATAACCTGGGCTTGTGGATTTTCCAGGGAGCTGCTAATTTAGTCAAAAGATTGACTGTCCTCTAGAGATAGAGCTTTTATGAGAGCCTCCAAAGAGGTCAGTGTTCTGTATGGGCTGTGAGGCAGCAGTCATTTCATGGCCACTTTACCCCAGAGTTGGGGACAGAGGGGAATGGGAATATTCCCCAGCCAAAATGACATAGACTCCACTGCTTTTTAAATGAGATATCCAGTAGTTTTTCTTGAATAGGTTTTGTTTTTTGTTCTCTGCCTTTGGTTATATTGCAGAATTCTGAAATAGCTGAATCTGATTGTTTTGCTTATATTTTGATTGTCTGTGGGTAAGTGGGTTCACCGAGGTCCACGCTTCACCGTTTCAGCTTGATAACATTAGTCAAACTCAGGTGTCTTAGAGTGAAACACCTATGATGTTAATCCCTGTGTTTAGGCAATAAATGACTTGCTGAATATAAAGTGCTTAGAAGAGTTTTGGGCATTGTCTTGCAAATGAGTTTCAGCCACAGGTAAGTTTGCTATAGAGTCACTGTGACCAAAGAAATTTACAGCAAAGGGTTCTTGGGGTGAAAGGGTTATATCCAACTTTATTTCCAGGTGGCAGGTCAGTCACTAAAATCCCGTTCACTCAGAGTGAGTCTGTGTTATCACTGCTACATCAGTTGTAGCAAGCCGGTCTCTGCCTCTGGGCCCCTCTGTCTGCACAGCCGTCCTGCACAGCTGTCCTCTGGGCCTCTGTCCTCGGCACTGCCACCACTCCAGCCTCTGCTCTGCTCTCCTACAGCCTTGCAGCCCTGCCACCCCATCACGTGCAGAGCACTGGGCAGAACTCTTTATATTAACACAATAATGGCTTATTGCCTAAAGGTATGGAAGTGGTAGCATAGCAGCAAGCCAGTTACATCATCAGGTGGTTTAAGTTCAGTGAGGATCCTGGCCATAGGAACCCCACTTTACCCACACTCCACCCCTCCAGGATTCTCGCCTTACAATCTACATGCTTTCCATCTTCCACAATGGTCCCCATGGGAGAAAGCTGGAGCACTGTAACCAGATTCCACAACAGCAGCAGAGGATAACAACAACTCAGAGATAATAAAAATTAAGATACAGGTAACAAAAATTATAATAATCCTTAAGCCAGAGGATTCAGCTAGGTTCAAAGCCCCATGCAGATCAAGTCCAAAGCATGTCCATTCCAGCCATCATGTGGTCTCTGGTCCCCCCTTGGTCCCTCAGGGCAGCAGATACCTTTGTCAGGGGCTGTTGTCATTTATGATACCATGTTGTGAGAGCCCCTCCACCTTCTATACTAACCACAAACCTGTACTCACCTTTCCTTTCTCCTCCTCCCCCCTCCTTTCTGCTAGAGCACAAGAACAAGAAAGTTAACTCATTTAGCAATAGATGTTAGGAACCATGTGACACAAGAACAAAAGGACTCCATCTTGTTGTTTACTTCTTCTTGGTCAGTTTCCCGCCACAGCTTCCCGCTAAGTCCTCAACCAGGTCCGTTGCTTACGTCAAAGACTACTGAGCATGTGCACAACTCGGTGTGTGATTGGACTTTGGAAGCTACCTCATTATCATAATGGGCAACCAACCAGAAAAAGCTACTCCCTACCACGCCCCTTCAAATGCTATATATTCCTTGCCTTTTCTGTTAATAAAGTAGAGCTTGACAAAAAACTGCAGGCTCTCCGTGTCATTTTGTCTCATCCCATTTCATAGGTAGTCGCGGCTCCCCCGAGGTCTCCCACGTCTTAAGAAGCCCTCGCTGGCGAGGACAACTGGCGCCCAACGTGGGGCTCGAGGATCGTAGCCCGCCTACCTAGAAGAGAAAGTAGTCGCAGCTGCGCAGGATTCATCGGGCTATCAGCTCGAGAGCCGCCCGATCGGTGACGACGAAAGCGGACGGCTAACGGGTAGGTCCATTCGGACGTTCTCTTAACTCAAAATGGGACAGGAACTGTCTAAGGAGGCGCAGTTCTTAAAAGATATTCAACAGTGCCTCCGAGAGAGAGGGGCACACGTTAAAAAACAGGATCTCTTGAAGTTTTTTCAGTATATCCAGAAAGTCTGCCCTTGGTTCCCCCAAGAAGGAATCGTAGACCCCAAACGCTGGGACCGTGTAAGACTTTGCCTTCAGGCGCACTATGAGGCTGTCGGACCTGAAAAGGTCCCTATTCAAACCTTTTCATACTGGAACATGATAAATGACATTTTCTCTCATGCCAAAAACTCTCAGCCCCTAAGCATAAAACTCCCTTTGTCTTTCCCGTTTGCACCCGTTCCTCAGATAACCCTGCCGCTGCCGACGGCTTATCTACCACGGCTGCCGCCGCGCCATTTGATAGTGAAAGTAACCATTCTCTCCGCATGCGCTCCTCCTCCTCCGAATGTGAGGCTGAGGAAGACACAAAAAATTCCTCTTCTGACGATGAGGGCCGCCCCCCTCCCCTTGTCTTACGGCGTCCCCGCTCGCTGCGTTTCAAACACCTTAAAGAATTGCAGCATGCAGTCTCCCAATATGGTCCTTCCGCTCCTTTCACTCTATCGCTTTTAGATTCCATCTGTGAATCCCTTCACCCCACCCCTTCCACCTGGTTCCACTTAGTAAAGGCTGTTCTTTCTAGAGGGGATTATCTCCATTGGAAAACTGATTATGATGACCGTTGCCGCTCATTCATTAGCAATATGCCCTCTGCTCAAAAAAGAGCTGAGCGCTGGAACCTCAATAAGCTTTTAGGAACTGAGCCTTATGCCGACCCCGAAAGACAGAAACAATTCAGTCAAGCCATTTTAACCCAGGTTCAGGCAGCAGCCTTAGCAGCCTGGAAAAACCTCCCTACTAAAAGTTCCACTTCTTCCCTCTCCAAGATCAGACAGGGAACGCAAGAATCCTATACAGATTTTGTAGGCCGCCTAACTGAAGCCGCCGAACGCATTTTCGGCCCTCAGGAAACCGAAAGCTCATTCGTTCTCCAACTGGCATATGAAAACGCTAATCCTGCTTGTCAGGCGGCACTCCGCGGTAACCGTCGCGGAAAATCCCTTACAGACTTTATCAAACTCTGTTCAGGGATTGACTCAGCTTCACATGCCATTGGCATTGCAATTGGAGCAGCCTTATCCTCTAACAAACCCAATGTCTGCTTTAAATGTAAGCAACCTGGACATTGGGCTAGAAACTGCCCTACAGCCACACAAGGACAAACCCAGGCCACTCAAGAAGCAGCTCCCAGCCCTGTTTTACCAGCTACTGTTTGCCCTAGGTGTCGCCGTGGCAAACATTGGGCTAACCAATGCAAATCCAAAACAGACATTAATGGGCAACCCATCAATCAAGCTCCACCGCTTCCCCAGGTTTTAATGCCTCACCAGCAGCCGTCGGGAAACGAGCCAGGGGGCCAGCCCTCAGCCCCTTCCCAACACCAACCTGCCCCGAGGGCATTAGGGCACAACCCTTACAGCGCGCCACCCCAGGGAGCGCAGGCCTGGACCTCAGTCCCTCCTCCCACACAATACTAACCCCTAAAGAGGGACCAACAATCATCCCCACGGGAGTCCATGGGCCCCCTCCCCAGGGCATGTTTTTCCTTATTATTGGACGAGCTTCATCTACCCTCAAAGGTCTTGTAGTTCATCCTACTCTAATTGACAATGACTATACAGGAGAAATTAAACTTATTGTATCTTCCCCCTTAGGAGCTACTCTTCTGTCTGCAGGTACTCGCATTGCACAAGCTATTCCCCTGCCTCTATCTTCTTCCACCTATCCTTCTCAAAGCAGTTACCGGGGAGCCTCCACCCCTGGTTCCTCAGATGTCTATTGGATGCAAAAAATTACTACTAATAGGCCCACCCTCCAGCTTAAACTTGATGGAAAAACCTTTCAAGGCATATTAGATACTGGAGCTGACGCTACAGTCTTATCCCAAACCCATTGGCCTCAATTATGGCCCTTACAGCCCTCATTAACCCATTTACAAGGCATTGGCCAGTCCAGCAATACTTTACAAAGTTCAAAATTTTTAAAATGGGAAGATTCTGAAGGAAACAAAGGCCTGGTTCGCCCTTTTATAGTCCCTGGACTCCCCGTTAACCTTTGGGGAAGAGACATTCTAGAGCAATTAGATGTTGTCCTTTGCAGTGGTAATGAATTTGCCTCCAGGCAACTGAAAAAACAGGGGTGGTCCCCTGGGTTAGGACTAGGAAAAAACTTGCAAGGCAACCCCAGCCCCATAATAGTCACTCAAAAAACGGATAGAACAGGTTTAGGGTACCCCCAAACCCCCCAAAATTTTTCATAAGGGCTATTGACACTCCTGCACCTTGGGCTGATGCTATCACTTGGAAAAGTGATGAGCCAGTCTGGGTTGATCAATGGCCCCTCTCTTCTCAAAAAGCCCAAGCTGCTTATCAGTTGGTGCAGGAACAACTAGAAGCAGGACACATTGAACCCTCTACCTCCCCATGGAATACCCCCATCTTTGTTATTAAAAAGAAATCAGGCAAATGGAGACTTTTACAAGATCTCAGAAAAGTAAATCAAACTATGCAAATTATGGGGGCCTTGCAACCAGGTATCCCCTCCCCCATCGCCATCCCTGTTGATTTCCACAAAATTGTCATTGATTTAAAAGATTGCTTTTTCTCCATACCCCTACACCCTCAAGACAAAAAGAGATTCGCCTTTAGTGTTCCTGTTGTCAACTGTGTAGGCCCTATGCCCCGCTTTCAATGGAAAGTCCTCCCCCAAGGAATGGCTAATAGTCCTACACTCTGTCAAAAGTTTGTTGCTCAAGTCATTGATCCATTCCGCTCACAATACCCTCATATCTACCTCATCCATTACATGGACGACATCCTCTTGGCCGGACCTAACCATTCTGAAGTCCTCTATTTATCACAATTAATTATAAAAGACTTAAGGGATCAAGGACTTCAAGTAGCTCCCGATAAAATTCAGTTACAACCCCCCCATACCTTTTTAGGCTTTGAACTATTTCCCTATAAGGTAAAAACACAGAAACTCACCATTAGGACAGGACACTTACAAACTTTAAATGATTTCCAGAAGCTTTTAGGAGACATAAATTGGCTACGTCCTTACCTCCATATTACTACAGGAGACCTTAAACCTCTATTTGATATTTTAAAGGGGGATTCTGACCCCACGTCAAGCAGAAGCCTCACCCCTGAGGCTCAGGCTGCTATCGATAAAGTTTCCACAGCTATCCAGCAACAAGGAGTTTCTTACTATGATCCCACAAAACCTCTGCTCCTAATATTGTTTCCTTCCACTTTTACCCCTACTGGAATTCTTTGGCAACAAGGACCTCTGTATTGGATACATCTCCCCGCCTCTCCCTCAAAAATCCTTACTACCTACCCTTCTCTTATGGCGGCCCTAATCATAGAAGGAAGAACAGCCACCCGAAAACTCTTTGGGAGAGACCCTTCATCCATTGTCACTCCCTATGCAGAAAAACAAATAGAATGGCTTATGCAGAATGAGGACTCTTGGGCACTGGCCTGCATTGGCTTTCTGGGAACATTCTCATGCCATCTTCCCTCCGATAAGCTACTTCAATTTTTACAAACAACTCCACTTGTATTCCCCAAGGTTACTTCTTCTCGGCCTATTCCAAATGCCTTGCTGGTCTTTACTGATGGCTCTTCCACAGGTCTTGCAGCCATCCATTCATCTAAAAACCAAAAAACTCTCCAGACACCTTTTAAGTCCGCACAGCTTGTGGAGCTATACGCTGTTCTGCAGGTGTTTATAGATCTCTCAGATCAGACCTTTAATCTATATACTGACAGCTCTTACGTTGCCCAATCTGTACCCCTTTTAGAGACTACTCCCTATATCAAACCTTCTACTAATGCATCTCCTTTATTCTGCGACATACAAAGGCTTATACTAACACGGAGACATCCCTTTTTTATAGGACATATAAGAGCCCATTCCAATTTACCAGGACCCCTAACTAAAGGAAATGATACTGTTGACCAACTTACAAGATTAGTGGCTCATGTATCTACCTCTACCCCCCTCACCCAAGCACAAGAAGCCCATAAGTTACACCACCTAAATGCTCAAACCCTTCGTCTTCAATTTAAAATCACTAGAGAGCAAGCTAGAGCCATTGTAAAAAACTGTCATAATTGTGTCATGTTTCTCCCTGAGCCTCATTTGGGAGTCAATCCCAGGGGGCTTACACCCGGAGAGCTATGGCAAATGGATATCACTCACATCCCCTCCTTCGGTAGTCTAAAGTATGTTCATGTTACCATTGACACATTCAGTGGTTTTATTTTTGCCTCTCTACAGAGTGGTGAAGCTGCCAAACATGTCATCTCTCACGTCCTCCAGTGCCTCACTGTGCTAGGAGTTCCTAAATGTATAAAAACAGACAATGGTCCTGGGTATACTGCTAAAAACTTCAGAGAGTTTTGCCATTGCCTCCAAATAAAACATCTTACTGGCATTCCATATAATCCTCAGGGACAGGGGATTATAGAGAGAGCTCATCAAAAGGTTAAAAATCAAATTTCTAAACAAAAAGAATCATCCACAGAGCTCTCTAACTACTATAAAAATCCTAAAAATCTTCTCAATCATGCACTGTTCGTCCTCAACTTCTTATCAGTGGACGAACAAGGCAAGTCTGCAGCAGACAGACTATGGCATCCGGCCACTAAGGATACTTATGCTCAGGTCCTTTGGAAGGACCCCCTAACTAATCAGTGGCACGGACCCCATCCAGTACTTATATGGGGAAAAGGACACGCATGTGTCTATGATCAAGAACACCAGTCAGCCAGATGGCTCCCAGAAAGATTAATAAAATGTGTTAATAACATTTCATCCAGGGAAAGCAACCCCTGAGATTTCCCTTCTTTTTGCCTTGCAGAAAAATGCTGTTACAATTGCTTCTGCTCTGGCCGCCTCTCGTCCTTAGCGCCCCCAAACAGCCATCTCCTCATCAGCTTTTCAACTTCACCTGGCAAGTTATTAATGAAGCGGGAGATGTTGTCCATTCCATCTCAAGCGTGAGTTCATCCACCCCCTGCACCACCCTCTTCTGAACAAACTCTCCTCAACATGCTTAAAGAATCGTGGAACTTACTCAACTCCACGCAGCCCGACACAGCCTCTAATTGTTGGCTTTGCTTCCACTCCTCTCCACCATTCTATGAGGGTGTAGCAGTTCTTGCTAACCTTGTGCCTACCAACAACACCCAAGACATGTTTAGATTTCAAGCCTCTCACAAAGAAGGATTAACCCTGACTCAGTTATCAGGGATAGGAACATGTGTTCATAGCCAATCTGTTAACCCACCCCAGGAAATCATGCCGTTATGCAATCAAACCTTCACTCCCTCTCCCTATGACTCCTATATACTTGCTCCTAATGGGACATATTTTGCCTGTGCCACTGGCCTTACTGCTCATATTTCTGTCCAAGCATTGTCTACTCACCATGATTTTTGTGTTCTAGTTCAATTAATCCCTAGGATTGACATCTACTCAGCAGATCAATTCTTCCCTCTCCTACGTGAAGATTCCAGCCGTCGAGTCAAAAGAGAACCTATCGCTGCCGCCACCCTGGCCCTTGTCATTGGCCTTGGTGCTGTGGGCGCTGGAACAGGCATCGCCTCCCTTGTTGTTTCTGACCAACAGTACAATAGACTTGCTGCAGCCATAGATGCAGATTTAACTGAAATTCAAAAAGGCATTACAGCACTCACTGAGTCACTCCAGTCACTAGCTGAGGTAGTTCTTCAAAATAGGCGCGGTTTGGATCTCCTCCTCCTCCAACAGGGAGGCCTCTGTGCCGCTCTTAAAGAAGAATGCTGCTTTTACGCAGATAAGACAGGTATAGTAGAAGATAGTATGAGAAAAGTTAGAGAAAGCTTAGAAAAAAGCAAAAAAGAAAGAGAGCAAAATGAAAGTTGGTATCAGAACTGGTTCTCCACCTCTCCCTTTCTAACCACCTTACTCCCC